>VWZV01015591.1:0-10878 GCA_013397155.1 Irena cyanogastra
CCTGATAATGCAGCTAAAGTTACGATAGGGCTTCCTTTGGGCAAAGATTGAATCAATGGTGAGAACTAGGGCTGTAATTCATGCTGTGCTTTCAAATTTAAGACCTATTTTATTAAGTATCAGATATTAAAAACTTAAGATAGTACAGTTGTGCTGGTGAGAAAAGGAAGACAAGAATTCCATCTAAATAACTATGGTCAGATTCTGTAGAATTCTGCTAGTCATTCTCTGAACAGGCTATAGTATTTTCAGCTAATGAAATAAGAAAGCAACTTAGTTAATTAAGTTCATTTTATACTCCTTTTAAAAGAAATATGGAAATTGTCCTTTATCAAGATAGCAATAGAACAAAAATACTTTTTTTTTTAATGTCAAATATAGCAGGAGCCAGCTACTTTAAAAATGTCTGCAATAGTCAGCAGAATATTATCAGACTGGCTTCTCTTTCTATCTTTATTTGCTTCATGCTATCTGAAGGTAAGAAAGCAGACAGTGAGTTATCTAGTTTTTGTACTCTTTCATTGCAGAAAAATAGATGTTTCTTTGGCATGTTTGATAGTAGTGTTCCCTGAAATATTTAAACAAAAAGGTTAAAACTATACACTTGAATCTTGTGGGCTTTTATTCTTATCAGTTGTAGTAATATGGAAGTTTCCTTAATAAATGCTGTGTTCTTTTTTTGTTTTAATATTCTAATTTTGACATATGTTCATTTATAAAAATTAGTGAGCGTCTTGAGCTGTTAGAAATGAGTAGTCACAAAGCCACAAGACACAAGAGGTGTCTTGTCATCTTTAAAAATGTGCTTCAAGCTTTTCAGGTGAAAGAGTGTGCTCTTCACTCTAATTTTAAAGATTACACATCATAAATAAACAGAAGAGATAACATGAGTTCAGGATTTCTGCAATTATCTTTCCTTCTCCACTTTCTCCAGGTGATGAAAGGTGTATGTGTTTCCTGCTGCTAAAGCTGTTGAGTCTGTATTATTGTACATGTGTGTGATTTGTGAATTCCTAATGAGAAGAAAGGCCTGCTGTGGTTTGATCTCAGGACAATTGCTTGGAAGGTTTGGATCCTGCTTTAGAACAGAACGAACCACACCCATCTTGGGTGAATACTTTAGCCATAGGTCTCCTGTAATAGAGACTTCAGTCTTGTTTTGATTTTGCATATCACAGGACAAGGTTCTTAACTCTTGAGGAGTGATTTAAAAAGCAGTTCCAGGACAGAGCAAGGACTCTTCCAGCAGGTTATCAGGGTACAATGTTTAAGGTAGGTGAGGCATCACTTCAATATTTTTTATCAGTTAAGAATATGTTTCTTATTAGGAGAAAAGCATGTTTTGTCTTTTAAAAACTAAATAAAAGCAATGTGAGGCATTTGCCCATAATACAAGTATTTGAAGACCTACCAGGCATAAGATGTAGCCATCCTATGTGCTCTTTAAATAGTCCTGTTAATAAATAAAGGCTTTTGTGTCCATTGCACTGTGCTCTTACACATATTGTAAGAATGATAGGGTGGACTGATCAGAGGTACCTTGTAATACTCTGAATGTGAACAGTTTCTGAGCACATTCCATAGTAATGTCTCTGTGCCTAAGACAGCAGGTAAGTTTATTGACCCACCACGACTGTTCTGTAGGACTATACCAGGCAGAGAGAGGCAGACAGCCTGAAGAAGTTTCAGGCGTCATTGCAGGGATTCTGGGGAGAAAAGAAAGGTTAGTAAAATATCAACTCTTCTCTTAGATGTAATAAATGTCCTGTATGAGTAGAAGTCCTATAAGAGCATCTCCTCTTTGGGTGGTGTAGGATTGCTGTTGGTTGGTTAAGGTTTTTTTTCTATGTCAGATGTTAGCGCTTCCACTAGTTCGGGTGTCATATCTTATCATTAGTAATGATGTTCTCTCTGTGGTCTCCTTTCACTGATATGAGATATAAGAGTAAAGCAATTGACACTTTTGTGCTTTTTCAACTTGTGTATCATTCACTGGTTGTAGATGTTCTTTTGGGGTGGCAGACATATTCTCTTCATGTTTCCTGCTTCTACTGTCATTCCCCTTTGTAGTGTTTTCAGTTGCAGAGAAGCAGAGCATCATTTTTGTGAAGTAACATCACTTTCCTACATCTCAGATTGAGTTCGGCTGTGTTGGCACGTGTCTGAAAGTTCCCAGCATCATCAATGTCAGTTTTTAACATCACAGGCTTTTTTTTTTTTTTCACTTTAATGTTGAAGAAAATATCAGTAGGTGAAACCATGTTCTTCACTGATGCTATTCTGTAGTGTGAACTGCTATATACAACTATGAGCATCGGTCTGTCAAGTAACATTTTTTGTTCAAAACAATTCTTTAGTGTGAGCTCAACTGTAGCTAAGTGACTAGTTAAAACACCTGTAGTAACATGAATGCCTGTATACAATAATGGGTGAGCCTAGCTAGTTTGTATTACAACTTCTTAGGGATGGATTAGTGATTACCATGGAGCAGCTAACCCTTGAAGGACCTCCTTTCCCACATGGTCAGCATTTTTACGTAGTTGCAATTTCATCCTTTATGGAAAATGTGTTGATCTTACTATGCAACTGGTCTTTCACATGAGTATTTTTGAAGGATTATGAACCAGGCATTACTCTTTTTTTAGACAAAATTAACATGAGCTGTCACGTGACTGAGATTGCATTTAGAACAAACTTTTTCTATCTATTAAACTAAAGTTACAGTGGCCAGAAAGATATGCAGAATTTAATTCCATGCCTTAATGGAATTCAGGTAGTCCTCACCATTCTACAGCATGTGGATGGAGTTCAAAGAGAGCTGGAGATGGGGACTTAGAGTGATAAAGGCATAAAATGGGATATTTTCTGCCTCTCCAGGACCCACTGCATTTTGGGGCTGATAGGCTACAAGGAAAGGATGTTTTTAGGTTCTAGTCACCTAGGATTGTTTATGTCATTTAGTTCAAGTATTTTCACATAAAATAAGTCATCAGCATAGATTCCAATCTGTGATGTAGGTGAAGAAAAGGTAGCTATGATGATGGTGTTTGTTTTGACATCAGCTTTTTTCAGTTTGGTTTCATTATGTTTTTAATTTGACCAGTTAGCAAATTTCCCGTAACCTTTTATCTGTGTGGCCATTCTGACTTCTTTTAGTGCTTCATTGTTTAAAATACGAGAGTTGGGGTTGCTCAGCCTGGAGAAGGTTCCAGGGAGACCTTACAGCAGACTTCCAGTGTTTACAAGCGACAAGGCTTTGTAGTCTTGAAGAACTTTTTGTGAGGGTCTGTAATAATAGGACAATGAGGAATCGCTTTAAACTGAAAGAAGGTTTTTAGATTAAATAGTAGGAATAAGTTTTTTACTGTGAAGTTGCCCAGAGAAGACTGGAGGTGCCACATCCCTGGAAGTGTTTAAGACCAGGTTGGATAGGGAATCCAGGTCTAATGAGAGGAAGCCCTGTCTGTTGACAGAGATTGGAACAAGATGATTTTTAAGATCCTTTCTAAAACAAATCATTCCATGATTCTGTGACTTCAGTAGCAAGTCATTATTTGAGAGCTGTATTATCAAGTAGATGGTGACATTTGTTTCCTCATAGTCAGTTTCAAATATTCTCTTAATAGAGATTTTTGTTTAATTAAATAAGTGAGATTTTGACATAATCTGAGAGAAATTTCCGATTAGTATCGGGGGAGGTTCAGACTTGACATTAGGAAGCATTTCCTTACCAAGATGTAGGGCAAGTACTAGAACAGGCTTCCTAGAAAAGTGGCTAGTACCCCAATCCTGAAAGTGTTGTAAAGGCATTTGGACCATGCCCTCAATAAGAATTTAAACTTTTTGTCATTGCTGAAGCAGCCAAGCAGCTGAACCAGATGATCATTAGAGGTCTATTCCAACTGAAATATTCTATTCTATTTATGCGGTACTTGGTGGATCCCCACTTTCAGTTAGATTTTTAGATCTAGCCTTCATTTTTTTTATGTCAGCCACTCTTTTTCCAGCTTTTTTTGCTCAAAAATTCACCACAAGATATATTCATAACCCACTTTTGTATATGGTAGCAGTGTCAGGCGTAGAAATATTGACTTAAAACCACTGGTTTAGCCTTTTTTTTTTTTTTTTTAGATTTTTTCCTTTTTTCTTTTCCCATAAAAGCCTTTAAAGAGTCTTATGATCTTACTGAAGTAATTTATCCTATGTGCTTAGTCTTGTCATGATCCTTTTGATTCTGTCCTTAGAAGTTTCTTTCAAATGCATTCTTATGGTGTTATTCATTCCTAGTTGGTCTGCTTATTCTGAACAAAAACACCAGGACAGAACACCCAGCCTTGTAAAGTGTGATGCAAGGCTTGAATTTATAGCAAGTGAAACAAAAGAGAAGAAAACAAAGCACAGCCTTTAATTTATCTCACATGGTCCAGAAAGTGCATCCAAGAAAAATGAAGTTTTATTTCCCTCTTCTTCAAATAGATTCCTTGAGAGAGCCCAGGGACTCAATTTGAATGAGGTTTGTTTACAGCTTAGCACAAGAGTAATTTTGAAGGAAACCTTGTATCAATAGGTATTTATGAGAGGGAAAAAAAGTTGGTTTGGCACTTAATAGGTTATTATCTTACAAAGATGAGAAGAAAGAAGGGGCAATCACTACAAAAGTGGTAGAGTATCTTATTTTTGCTTACTGTCAAGGGATACTAATGAGCCAGCAGCTGAGGTACCCTCTTGTTGTGGTTTCACTCCACCTGACAACTCAGGCCTATGGAACCACTGGCTCACTCTTCCACAGGTGGGATGAGGAAGAATCAGAAGATTAAAAAAAAGAGAAAACTTGTGAGTTGAGATAATTTATTACATAAAGCAAAATTGTGCACGTGTGCAAAGCAAAACAAGGAATTCATTCACTGCTTACCATGGGCAGGGAGATGTTCAGCCATCTCCAGGAGAGCAGGGCCTCATCGTGCATAGTGGTGACTTGGGAACACAAATGCCATCACTCCAAATATTCCCCCTTCCTCCTTCTTTCTCCAGCTGTAGATGATGACCATGACACCAAATGGTCTGGAATATCCCTTTGGTTTGTGACAGTCAACTGTTCTGGCTCTGTCCCCTCAAAAATCCTTGTGCACCCCCAGTGTCCTCATGGGTGGGGTGACGAGCAGAAAAGGCCTCGACTCTTAAGTGCTGCTCATTAATAATGGAAACATCTCTGTGTTATCAACAGCACAAATCTGAAATGCAGCCTCACATCAGTGAGTATGAAGAAAATTAACTCTACCCCGGACATAAGGAGCACCATCTCCACTCACCTGCTGCAGTTTGCTGGCAGTGCAGGTGGAAGGGGCAGCTGCTTGTTTAGCCCACATTATTGTCCATAAGGGTAAATTCTGTTGGTAGGATACATGCATGGTATGCAACTACTGGGATGGCAGATAAGGTAGTAAAGGTTCTTATTTCCTTTAGGGGACTATGCAACCAAAAATAGCAAACATGTTACAAAATGAAAAGAATTGTCTTGCTACCTTCATCTGTGTAAACTGCCAATCTCTGAAATACCGGCTTGTTGTGACATGTGTTCATAAATAACCATTCATAATTTTATCAAATGTCATAATGGTTATAAGAGACACTGGAGGATTTTATGTATAGTTCTTTGGTTTAAGTTCGTTGGTTTGGGGTTTTGTTGGGGTTTATTATTATGCTTTGGAGAGACTTGTATCCATGAAACAGATTTCCCACACCTGCGAAAAGAAAACAGAATGTGCTAAGAAAGCTGTCAGCACTTCTGCCTGCAGTGGATTTCATGGTAAATTGTCATTTCTTTTAGTATTTGTAATGAAACTGTGGACCATTAATGTGCTTGGAAGGGAGCTCTAAAGGTCAGATTTCATCCTCTGTTCTGATCGGTTACAAGTGCAGTGGCGTTCTGGAGTGTTTCCTCCTTTAGATGAAATTTGGCCCAAAGTGTGATGGAAGATAATTTTGAATGTCATATAACCAGCAGCTGAGACTCAACCTTTTCTGATTAAATTGTAAAAGCATAGGTTAGGTTTTCATCAAAGTCTACTGCAATGTATTTCACTCTAGATCAATTCAGACCAGCAAGAATGCCAAATGAAAAGAATAGCCACAAAATATCTGTCAAGTAGAGTGACTAATAAAAAGCAGAGAACCTGTTTTTCGAAAGTTTGTTGACTGTGGATATGGTATCTGAATAAAAGTATAGAAATTCTTACATGGGAACACATTTCCCCAGGATTCTGTCTTAAGTCGTGCTGTATGCTTGAACACAAACTATTTGAGCCTGTTTGTCTTGCATTTACTTCAGCCCACCCTTGTCTTCTGACTAAATTTTCCAAGTGCTGTGACAATAGAATAGGTAACAGTGTTCAAATAATACTTGAAATTCTTAAAATAAATTTCAGTTTTCCCAGACCAAGATTGTGCCTAAATATTTTGATAAAGCACATAATTTTCCCTAATGTTAAGTTGAAAGTCAAAGAAGCAACAGGTAAAATTTAAATTGAGTAGGGATCCGTAAAGAAAGCCAAAGGGTGCTCAGTCTTGGGAATACGTAGTTGTACGTAGATCAATGAGAACTCACACAGTTAGGATTTGGCAAATGGTCAGGAGGCAAGAAAGTCTAACACGAGCAAACATCACTGCTGCTCGTTCAGTCATGGGGTATCGAGTTCCACATATGAGTCAGTTATACTGCCTCAATTATTTAGTGAGGTCAAAATGAATGTTTCTAGTACTCCTTACCTTTTCTGTCAGATGTTGCTCGTAGGTTTTTCCAGATTAACTTTTGTTACTTAAAACATTGTAAATGGACCATTCCTTGTTCACTATGATCTAAAGTATCTAAACAATATTACTTTATCCATACATGTGTCTGCATTTTCAGTGTACATTTGACTTCAGAAGGTATTGCTGTCTTATAGTGACTATTTTGTGTGTCATTTGCCTAGAAATTTTTATAGGTCCTGTTTAATGCCCACTACAGGAGAAAATACATACAGTTAACCAAAATAAATTTGGATTTCATTTCTTTTTTTTTTTAATATAAATGGAAGTGAATTGGTCATTAGACTTTATACCTGTGTCCTTTTAAAATGCCATGTGAGAAGTTGCAGAATAAATATGGGATGTGGAATACAAGTACTTGCTTCCTCATTTTAGATGATAGGTCCAGGTTACTGCAGAAGCATGTTTCTAGTACCTAGCATATAAGCCCTGAATTTACAAGTAGTAAGAAATGTGTGTGGGATATATATATATGGGGATATAGGGAAAGAAATATATTTAAATGCAAAAAATTAGAAACTATCCTGATTATCATAACAAGTACAAGCAAATAAAAGCAGTGATGAAAAATAAATCACACTTCCAGAGAGGCACGTTGGTGATATGTGCGTTTTACCCTGCAAATCCAAAGCAGGCTTTTGTTTGCATCCTCATTATTTAAGGTGTGAATAGCATATATTCACATTTCTTGGGCTGAGAGAAGTGCTATGCAGCTTGTTATCAAGCAGTATTGATTTTGCCTTGAATTGGTATTCCCAGTGCCTTCAATGAGCTGAGAATCTTTTTATTATTGATAAACAAAGAGATTGTGTTATCTTGGAAGTACCCAGCTTTGCTATATAGTTATCATCTAATTAAAATAGTAATTAAAAGAGATTATTAGATTATGCAGAGACAGTTAGTAGAAAGTGTATGTTGTAGATTAAAAAAGTGTCAGATTTTTTTTTAAAGTCACAAATAAAAATGAAGGTGTCTGAAGGGTAGCATAACTTCAATAATGGCAGCCCAAATAAGTATCAAACTTACAAGGCAATCAATATTTTTCAGGCTTACCTCTGAGATTGCTTCAGGAATATGAAAATTTAATTAGCAGGCCCCAGTTCTGCACAATTCTGGTGATGGGCTGTCGCTGGAGAATACAGCCTTATTTTTAATCATAATGTATATAAACACATTTTCAGCTTCTTTGTATCCCTACCTCCCCATTCCTTCTGTCGCAACTGGATGTCCAGCAGGACCTGGGATATCAGAAGAATTTTTGTTTGGTTTTTTTTTTGTTTTTTTTTTTTTTTGGTACTTCACTCTGTTTTCCATGAGCCAGGGAAAGACATATATCTAATCTATCCTTTATCTTAGAGAATGTTGCAGCTGCATTACTAGTGAGATTAATATTTTCTATATTAATTAAAGATTATTACTTCCTAGTACATTTGGGACGAAAAAGGAATTAAATGTAATATTGGATCTTTTCGTTAGTATGTTTGATTTTTTTTTTTTTTTTTACTATGGAGTCATCCTCCCTTTCTTGCTCTCTGTGTTGGGAAGCTGATCTACATTTGTGTACACATCAGGAGGCTTTCATAATTTGAGAACAGAAAGGAGGGAGGCGTCAGATTTTGCCAGATACTATTATGATCTTGCACATCCTGATGAGCCCAAAATACTAATAAATAAGGCAGGAAAGAATCTAAAAAGTCAATGTTGTTAATATATGGAAAATAGTTTTTGTTTATTAATGGAGAATAAATAGGGTACCTGTGTCCAACTGAGTCTCTGCAGTAATCTAAGAATACATATTTAAAACTGTTGAAGTATAAAAGACTTGACTATTACATGATAAGTGATAATCATGCTTTCACTTGTGGGTGGAATTGGTTAGTGCTCTTTACCTGGGCTAAAATGAATCTTCATTTGTGACTTCAATGATACCACAAAGACAGCTGATGTCTGAAGAGGTGGCCTATAAAATTTAACAGATCTAGTGTTTTATGATGGCATCTTTTTCCTAACTGATACATTGGTAGATGGCTTAAAAGCACTTTCATCTGACAGCATTATTTTTTTACTGACATGACTATGAATGAATGCAATAATACTTTCTATTGAATAAAAGGCAGATTTCATTCACTTAGAATGTAAGTTGGAGGTCTTTTTTCTTTTAATGTTGATACACCACAAAAAAGATCCTGTTTTCTCTGCAAAATAACACATTTTGAAGACATGCAACCCATCTTTGTGTGGAAAAAATAGAAACAGGAGAATTAATGAGGTGAGCTTAGTTTAATTTGTATGTTTAGGGATAGAAGCAAGGAGAAAAGCAGACTGTATTACAGCACACTGCTACAATGTGTAGGCTTTTTTTAGGCAGCTTGTGCAAAAAGAAGCCTAATTATTTCATCTCAAAATACAAGCTTACACAAGAAGCAGAACTAGAATAGTTGCATAGTTTGTTTTGAATTGAGCTGTTTGGTTTCACAGAGAGAATGCTTACAGCTATTTTAGGTTTATCTATAGTCTGGCATAGTCACAGTGTGATGCTGAGACACACGATTTTTGAGATTAAAACCTATTAACATGGTACAAATGAAGAAATGGCTATCCATAACTGATGGTGTCAGCTGTAACTTATCAAAAGGCAAAATCTCTTCTGCTAGGATTTTGTATCTCTGTATTGTGGTTGGGTTAAAGGAAAAGGAAATGCATAAATAAAATGAAAGGCTTTTACATGCTCTTTTTCATTTTTCTGTCTTCTTTCAAAATTATGTCTTTGGTTTTTTGGTCTGCTTTTATGTGCATTCTAGTGAAAATTGTGGTTGTTTAGTCATCTGTGTATTTACTTTTCCTTCAGTCTGAAATTGTAAATTGACAATAAAATTATTGTAAGCCAATTTTAAACAGGATTTATGCAGCAATTGGTATTTGGAGATGGCAAAGAAAATTGAGCTGTAATCTTGGAGAAGACAGTGGAACGTGAAGGGAATTATGTTGTATGGATCATAAGGGGAGAGCTGGCTGTGGTTGTTGCAACAGAGGTCTATAGTATGTGTCCTCACAACTGCTGAAAATGAGCTAGAGAGCCAAATTTGAGGTAGCCCAAGTCTAAGGTCTTCCCTTGTCTCCAAGATAGAAGAAAAAGTACGTTTTGATGATGTTTGGTACTATGACTTACCTGTAGATTAAGATAGTTACCAGTAGACTGTGAAAAAATGTATTTTGTGAAATGATAGCACAGAAAGCTTTTGAGCATGATTCCTTGGGGAAACATTTCCTAGAGGAGATTCTGGCTGCAGTGAAATGGAAATAGTGTCTCATTTGGGACTGATTTCTGGAAAACTACGGTCTTTAAAAGTATTAATTAGTAGTGACATTAATGAAAAAAAAAGTTATTTGATAATTGTTTTCTAAATTATCTTTTAACATTGGTCTGTCTCCACCTTCGATTAGCATTGATCCAACATGCTGGTGCATGACAGGTAAAGATAAAAATATTACTCTTTTTACTAAATTGCAAAGCCCTTTTTTTCTAATTTACATTTTGGTTTTCGATGTTTTACAATAGCAGGCAATTCTACACTTCTACAGTCAGCTTCACTGTCATATTTAGTACACTTAACTGGTGAAGTGAGTGTAAAATGTTCTCCAATAGCTTGCAGTATGCAGTATTTGGAGAAATACTGATTTGAAGTGTGCATCAAATCTTAGTTAAGGAGTGGAAACATTATTAAAAAGATTGATAGGAGTATATCCTAAGTAATGAAAAACATGCCAATTAGCAATTCATGTTATCCAGAAAAACTAGGAATCTTGGAACATGCTGCTTCTAATTGGAAATTACCCTTCTAGTCTAAATGCATTGTTTTTCTTATGGAAAAGCTGAGCCATTCCTTCTTTTGAATGTTTTGTTTCAGAGTCTTCAGATGAAATTTTGAGTTTAATTACTGACTTAATTAAGTCAAACTCTTGAAAATTATATATTGTGGTTTCAGTTTCTAAAGGCTGTGAATCAAATCGGTCAAATTTTTTTTCCTTAAGATTGAGGAAACTAAATCCTATTTTTATTTATATATATAT
>VWZV01015610.1:0-17395 GCA_013397155.1 Irena cyanogastra
TGCCTGAGAGCCTCTTAATTTTCGAATTTATAATAATTCGGAGGGAAGGGGTTTACAGTCTCCATTCCAAGGGAGGCTCCTGCCTTCCTTAGCAGACACAACTGTCTTTCAAACCAAGACACTATTGTGTCTGCAATATCTTCCTATACATACCTTTATTCTCACTCTTTTCCTGTGAAGTGGCTGATAACGCCCAGATCACACAGGAGGAAATGGTACAATACAAGGACTTTGTGAAGAAATGGGTTTGACACAGTCCTCTGTTAAGGGAGATTAGATTCACATCTTGTAGGGCTTTCCTTGACCGGCTCTCTATGGTCCACTTATACCAAAGAAGATCAGTGCACATACTGGTAGATGTTGGTTTATAGGAAATTTTTTTTGCACAAACATATTTTTGATGATCTCACAAAATGGAGCATGAATCCTTAAAACCAGAGATGGGAAGATACATTCATAGAAATGCTCATTGCCAAATAGTCACATGCTAATAAATGACTCAGGACACATGTAGATATTGACATGAAACATAAAATTCTGAGCAAGAGAGTTTTCTGGAAAAGATTATTGAAGTTCCCCATTTTCTGCTAAGAGTCAACACAACAGTTGTGATTTCAGAAAACTGAAATGTTACAGAGCATAAAGATTTTCCCAATGCATAACCAACCAAAAGAAAAAGTCATACCATGTACAGTAATTAAGTAATTACATGCAGCTAGTGAGAAAAAAACCAGGAAATGTTGAAGTTTTGATGTACTAGAAATATAACCCACAAGATGTGTTACTTTTCTTGGGAGTCAGATGATGAAGAGTAAATGAAAACCTAAGAAAGCTTAATTTGACAGTTCCTATTACTTACAGCCAACAAAAATATTTTAATGCCTAATTCCTCACTGAATCTATTTTAGTTACAGTATGTTGAAACTAAAAGTAGTAACTGCTCTGCTTCACAGAGAAGGTGCTCATAAAATAAATTACTTTTCTTACTACATGTAAAGAACTGCTATGTTAGTCTTTTTACCCCATATATTTTGAATATTTTGTCTTTTCCCCGTTCTTTTTTGCAGCTAGTGCAAGTGAAGACCATTTACTTTATTACTACATCTCTGATATTTTCATAGAACAAAAGTGGTATTGTTCTTTTAATCCCTAAACCAACAAAAAGTCCAGAAAACATTAAAATTAAAATATGTGAACTGATTGTAAGAAAAATTAGGCATTTGAGAATTTACAATAAGAACTCATTTAGAAGAGGTGAAGATTTTGGGGTTTTTGCATCTGTCCTTGGTACAGAGAAAAAGTGGAGTGGAGTTTGTAGCGCTGTTTAATTTCATACCACCCACATCACTGCTCAGGGTATGGTTTTGGCAGTAAAAAGCTGAGCTAGAAATGAAAGTTTTCCTGTCTTGTCCTGTAAAGTGTAAGGTACTGGGGTCAGGACTGGGCTGCCACTCAGCACTGCACTGGGAGAGCTGCAGCAGGAGAGTGCCCTGTGCTGGCACTGGAGAGCCCCAAGCACTGCTGTGCCACACTGGGGAGCTCCACTGCAAGACTCTTGGCTGCTGCTTGGCTTAGGGAGAGAGACACTGCACCAGGAGAGTGGCAGTGGAGCCCAAAAACCCCAGCCGGAGCAGAAGAGCTGCACCAGCACTGCCGAACACAGCCAAGCACGCTGGTCCAGGATAAGAGTGGGCAGCGCAGCAGAGATCATCTGGGCTCTGAGAGGTTTGGTTTCTGTCCCAGTTCTTCATTGTTTTGGGGATTTTTTTTTTTTTGTATCCTGGTGAGTGGGAGCAAGATACAGTGATGAACACCCTTTTATAGGTAAAACACCCTGTCTCTTTCGTACAATTTTTTTTTTTTTCCTAAAAATACTGCTGTGGGCATTGTGATTTCCAGTACTTTGTGATTCCAACTTAGAATCTTTCCTAGTCTTCCTCCATTATCAAATGGGTGGGGAAAATGGAACAGCTTGAGTGGGGTTTAGTTTTCCATCTGGGTTTTAAACCACTACAACATCAGAGTTTGCACTCTACCTTTACGTTATTTTCTGATGACTTTAGTCAGTTTTTGTTTACCTAGCACTCTAGTTTAAATACATGATGGAATGGTATCAGATTCATAGGTTTTTTAAGCATGCCTGTATTTGGTAACTTACAATAAATACAGTAAAGACAGAAAAAAGTTTATAAACAAAAAAATATGACAGAGCTGATAGTACTAAACAGATAATAATTTTAGAAACTTCCGTGTTTTTATAAAAATTTAGCAACAGCTTGGGTAAGAATTTTACAGACTACCTTAACCTTCATATAGATCCTCTTTAAAATACCTTAGGGCAAAAGGATATTCACAACTACTAATTTGTTTTTGAAAGCCCTTGCAATAGCTATTTTGGAAATTCAGATTATAGTAAGTCAATACACAATCTGTTGCAATAATAGATTAACAAATAATTACAGAAACATTTATAAACTACTAAATATTTATATGCATAACTTAAGACCAAAATAATAATTAAAGAACTGTGAATTTTTGCAGTTCATAAGACCAGAGAACTGAATTAATGCTTGCTTAATTTATGTTATTTCTTGCACTGTTCATTTCAGCCTGGTTAGTATTCTAACTGGTGAATAGTTAGCACTGTGCACTCCAAATATTGCCGGGTTTTGGATTGGTTTTTTGTTTCCTGTATTAAACTTAAGCATTTGAAACTATTATTAACAAACATGAGACTTCATCTGTCTCTTAGCTGTGTACTAATAATGCTGATAAGATCGAAATAGCTCTTACTAAAGCCATTCAGCCTGCTCCACCATTTACCTGCATCCTTCCCTCTTGCTCTGCACCTGTCTAGTGCAAATTATTACTCAACCATTTGAAAGCTACAGGTAGATGTGTGTTTCTTTAACAGGGAGATCAGGGTTTCAGCAATATTTTCCTTTATGTACCAGGGCTAAATGTGCATTCATATAAGCGGGTCTCTTTTGTGTGATGCTTGCAACATCACACAAAAGAGAGGGTTAAAAGGAGGGTTAAAAGGCTGGAAACCTGACTGTGCTTCTGTCTGCATCACCCTGTGTTACTGACATTGATGAAGGAATGGGCCCCTCACACTTCCCCTGCTATTCTGTGAACATTTACCATCACAGGGATCTTCCATCTTAGCTCAACTAAAGTATTTCTGTTTCCACGACTCAAGAAAATTCACGACTATCCAAGCTTTGGTTTTAGTTTTTGCAGGATTATTATTTTTCTCCTTTTTTTGTAAGCAATAGAAGATTTCTTATACTTTTTTTTTTTTTCCTACACAAATAGCGGTCATGCAGCCTTTTTTTCTGCCTATTGTCACATGGATTTGTGACACAATATGTATAATTTACATGTTTCTAATGACTTTATATAAACTTACAAGAGCAAATATATTTCTTCTGTAGGTCACTTTTCTCACAGACCTGTTTCACGCATAAACTAGTACAAACAGTGTTTTGACAAGAAAAATCTTGGGCAACTATGCATTAGCAACTTTAAAGTATCAGCTTGAAGAGGTAAGCAATATAGTAACACAGCAAAGCAGGAATATTTCGTGTAATCAGTTCTCATGAAAGCAAATGATCTGAGATCTAGTACTGCCTTCAGGAACAACATTTTTTATGATGCAGCTTCTTGTGCTTTTTGTGTGGAGAATGGCATTTTAAGTAGCAGGCCAAAACTTTATCAATTTGCGATCAAAGAAGATACCTTTTCTAACATGTCTTATTATCCTAAAATGGGGGGCAAATTATAAGCCACTCTTTCCTATTCCTTCAAGATGAGTCACATTAGAAAAGAACAGTACAAACCCAACATACATCAAAGGCTAAAGCAGAGAACTGAAAGATATGAGACTATGAAAATTGCAAGCTGATACATCTGAAGCAAGGAGGGGGAAAAGTTGTTGGTTTTTTTATAATCTTTGAAAGCCTAATTGTGGCACAAGAGCTTACAAAACTCTTGATTTTACCAGTCATAGATGAAGAACATTAGTGCTCCTAGGGCATCAAGCTAATGTTCAGCAGGCCTCTAGTTTTGTAGCAGTCTTCTTGAAGATGCTGTATAAAATTGTGTATCTTTTAGTCAGCCTTGCTTTTACTCCATGTAAATCTCTAATGAATACTAAGTTTTCACTTGAAGACATAATTCATTACTGTAATTACTACACGATCCCAGGCCCATGGACTTTGATAAAAATGACCAGGGGTAAGCTGGGTAAAGGGGAAAGTGGAGTCTCAGATACAGACTGTTATAAATCATGTATAAAACCAGGGCTGTACTACTCATTACAAATGCTTCTTGAAACCAGTAATAAAATAATCTTCTTTACAGAAATGAGAATAAAAAAGAAGGGCAGATGTCATTTTCAGGAAAATAATTGATTGGTGAGATGAGAGAAGAGAAACAGGAAAAAACAACATCTACAGGAAATCAACTGTTAATAAATATCAAAAACTGCAGTCAAGTGACAAGATAAGCTGCAGCATATGTTCCTTCAGCTACAAAATGGAAATCATTTTCTATAGAAGAGATGCTGATAAGCCTGCCTCCTCCCCGAAAGGCAATCATTTTACATTTTATATTATTTGAAAAGAGCCTGATTATTTTCCTTTGAATGAAAAGAGATGATTCACATTTACCTGTCAACAGAATTTTCAATTCATCTGTTTTGCCTGCATATTTAAAGGCATATGACCCAACCATAGCATTCTAGGGGGGAACTTCAGTCATATGTAAATGAATAATAAATCACAGCCACAAATATTGCTTTACCTTCATCTCATTCAAATTACTGAAAATTAAAAGCCCAAGAGTCTATTAAAGGTGTCTTTTTTCTCCCCCCTGGTAACAGGGGAAAAACACTTAGGTGCAGTATTCTCAACAAGGTTAGAGAAGGTACCCCCCTCAAAATGACACAGTATGGAAGGCACCATATGTAAATGATTGGGATGTCAGTTGAAGTCCAGATTTAAAAGGAAAGTTTATGTTCCAGATATGTTTTGCACTTCTCTAAACAAGGCTGGTGCAGTAGTGCTTGCATAGGGTCTGACAGGAGGCAGGGAGAACAAGTAGAGACAGTATAGGATTAAATGGGCATCCGGTTTTCATTATCAATGGATTAGTGTTCAAACCTCTCTTTTATTAAGCAGGAAAGCTGGAAAGTGGAGTCTGATAAGGAGTTGAAAGGTTTGTGAAATGTTAATATCTTGACAATATTTCAATAATCCTTCTCATGGTGTCCTGATGCTACTGCTTCTTGTCATATTTTAAGTCTACTAAGAACAGACAGAGATAGCAAATGCAAATGGGGGCTGGATTTTTTTGTTCTGAAAGTGTCTGTAAGCCAGTCACTGAAAGACAAGGGGATTCACTTTTTCCCATCACACGGGTCAAAAACAACACACTTTCTGTAGAAGGCTCCAATAAACAGCCTTAGGAAGGACAAAACTGATTCCAATGATTAAGTGTAGGCTTTCTATCAGAGTTTTTAAAAGAGGAATTCCTCTGCCTTTACCAGTGGGGTACCAGTAAGGGTCTTGTATCAGCAGTACTGTCCTTCTGCAAGGAGATCTTGATAGAGCACTTCCTTAGTGGATGTGCTCCTCGCTCTACCTGCCTGACATTCACACCCTGTCACCCTTCTCTTCCACCCGTGCTGCCCCAGGCAGCTGGAGGGCTCCTCTGCAAACTCACATGACCTAAACTCTGCCTAATTCACTAGGATTTTCCTAGTGAACACAGAGACACTTAAGGATCACTTAAGTCAAGAGAAAGTACAATTTACACCTGACAGAATTTGAGTGGAACAAAATAGTCTCTGGTTTCCTTCTGTTTAAGCCAAGACAAGATCACAACTTATGTAGAGAACCACACTGGACAACAAGGAGTAGAATAAGATACTAATTAATGAACTTGAGTCTGAAGAAACTTGTTCTTTTTCCAAATGTGATTAATTCATATGACAAAAAGGAATAAAACACAGAGCCTAAATGATTTTGCTTACTGATGCTACGCACCTGGACCGACCAGACTTGCAAAGAAGTGACTTTCTGGATAACACCAAAATTAGTCCTGATATAAACAGTAATTTAGAGTGCCCAGTAATAACAAGCCCATAGCAAATAAATAACATACTTATTAAGTAATTATACAATATCTGCTTCTCCTTGTAGAGACTTAGAAAGTTACCTAAAATACAAAATAGCAACCTTTTTGTAGTCAGATTTATGTCAGGTTTTACTGATGACATTTTTTATTCATGGACACTGACTCTAGAGTGATATAAGGACAGTCCTGAGGTCCTTTACTAAACCTAAAAAAGCTTTTCAGATATTGACAAGTATAACAAGAACTATTTAATGTATCAGGGAATTTTAAAGTACTTAACCATAATTCCATGTGGCATTATTTTAAAAAAAATCTAGGTAAGTATCACTAATGTTAAATATTTTCCAAAGTTAATATATAAATATTCCAGACAGGACCATGTGAATATTGAAGTATTAAGCAAAAGCAGATGCTGAATTTCAAACGTTTGTAGCCAGTGTTTCATTGTGATCACAAATAATTGTGCAGATTTCTGTGAATAAGTCAGCAGAGCAACTGTAGAGTCAGTTACTTGATGTTTCTTTTTAAATTCAACAAAACTCTGAAACATCACCATTCTTCATCTTATATCCATCTTTATTCTCCTGCAAGTTTCAGCTTTTGAAACAAAATTCATAATTATGCTAATGGAGACTTTCTTTCTGGCACAGGGAGTTTGAAGTACTTTTAGCAGTGATTTTCTGATTGAATCTGCAACTTGTGCCACTGTGACTCCATGTTTTCACTCTGCTCTGTGTGTGACAATTTTGTCCCCATTGAGATGACCCACAATCACTAATACAATGCTTTAAAAGAGGTTAATTGAATAGGGAAGTCATCATTGTAATTATTTCAGATGATACCAGCACTACAGGGCTTTTCAAGTGAATTTAATTTCAGAAATATAAAGATACTGTTTTATCACTCCGTTCATTAAACATTAAGGTTTCCTACCCCATGGCCAGAAGTACTTTAAGCCTGCCTTTGGGCACATTTCTCAAACATACATATAGAATACAACCAGCCATAATATAGCAAGGGAAGTGCAGCTGTACATTCTCACTGGAAAACAGCCTCCCTACACAGAGTACCAAGTTAGATTTCAGGATGAAAAAAATAATGGACCCACACACTATGTCTGAGCTGCGTTCAATTGCATCAATTTTCCACCAAGGAAGGAGAAGCAAAATCAGGGAAGATACTCTCTGTGGATGGAAAGCTTTTCTGACCTTAGTCATAATCACATTACAGTGATGAGTTCTGACCTTGTTCTATCTAAATGCAATGAGAAAAAAAAATTCTTTCCAACTTGGATTCTCTTAGTGCTCTGACTAGTTCTATGGTTGCTCTTTGGGAGCTTTGCAGGTCTCTATGCAAGTTTTCTCTATTCAAATTCTATAGCACTTGTCTCAAAAAAAAGCTCATTCATCTAAATCTCTCTATAAATTCATGTGTGACCCAAGACAAAACACTTTTCTTTCCTATACCTGCATGTCTACTCTCAGGAGCACAGTGGGAAAAAAAAAAATCACAGCTCCTTCATTCTGTGTGTTCTGCTTCAAAAGCTGACGTGCTTGAACAGGAAGAGATGACATCTCACATTTCTGCCTATTTTTGCTTCTGCTACTCAAAAAGGAAGAAAATCAAATGTTTCTGTTCTGCGTGACTGTACAGCAATGTGCAGCTGACTCAACTAAGCCATGCACAATGGAATTGCATCTAATTTTTCATTTTCACATAGTAATAACAGATACTCTGAATGTTCTGATTTTCTTCTCAGCTGCCATGTACTTTAAGCCTCAGAACCTAGGAAAAATATGGTTGCATTAATGATGGTTCAACCTTACTTAAAAGTAACATCCAAAGAGCTTAGCAAGCAAAGGGCAGAGTTTGGGCACTGCTTCTGAGATAGTCTAGAAACTTCTCTAGGAGCCTTAGGCTGCCTGGAAAGGGTCACTGGGACAGTTTTGCTCTGGGTAAGCTCTAGCATATCATCTCTGACAAATGCTCCTCCCAATAAAAGTGAATTTCAGATTTAGTTTGCAGCCAGCTCTTGCCAAGGGAGGAACTAGATGTCTTTCGGCTGGTGCCGGGTAGGGACGCGAGCGTTGGCGTAGTCTGGTGCCAAAAGCAGAGTTACAGAATCATAGAATATCCTGAACTGGAAAGAACCCACAAGGATCATCAAAGTTCTACTCTTGCCTCTGCACAAGACAATTCCAAGAATAACACCATGTACCTGAGAGCAGTATACAAAAATCCTTGAACTCTTTTAGGCTGTTGCTGTGTCCCCTTCCCCATTTGTGAGGTGATAATCCTCATCCTGCAACGGGCTGATCTAACTTCTGCAATGCCTTTTGCCATTAATGTATTTTAACTCCCTTTTCCTATTGTCCCCCACAGTTCTGGCCATCTTCAACCCCAGCTGAGGTTTGTTCACATGAATTTTCTCCCTACAGTTGTGAGCAGCATCTCTATATTCTTCTCACATTCACCTGACTTGCTTCTACTGGGTATACGCCTTCCTTTTTGCCTTGCCTTCAAAAAGAGATCTCTGCTCAGCCAAACCAGCCTTCAGCCTTGTCTGATTGACTTCCAATATTTTGAAATTGCCTGTTTTAAACATGCTGTGACTTTTGGAGGTGGAGTTTAAATAGTGACCAGCACTGATGGGCACCAGCATATCCAAAAGCATTTTCCTAGAGGACCTCATCCTAAGCAGCCTGAATTGTGCTCTTGTCCTGTCCAGAACTGAGGGTTTTCTGTCACTTTAGCTCCTGTTAACAGAGATTTTACACTTGATTGCCTTATGGTCACTGTGGCTAAGATAGCCACCAATCACTACACCACTCATGAAACCCTCTCTGTTAATAAGTAACAAACCAAGAAGGACATCTTTCTTAGTCAGCTGCCTTAGTACCTGTACCATGAAGTTGGCATCCCACTGGATTGTGTGAAGAAGGGTCTGTTACCTCTGGATGCAACAGGTCTACACTAAGCAACAATGGGGATGTGCCCCAGGGCATGACTTTGGAACCCCTTCTGAGGGTCAAGGACTTAAGGGAAAGCAGAATCAACCTGCTAAAATTGGAAGGAGCACTCTTACCTAAAGACTGGACAATGTAGTGAGAAAAGGTTTAGACTGGTGAGACAAGGAAGGGAGTTTATGAATCAAAATCAAAAGCAAACAAGCAGAGGGGTGGGATGGCGAAGAGTGCAGGATGGTGGAAGCAAAGGAGGCCTCAGGACTGATGACAGGGCAAAGAGACATCTGCATAGTGCTCTGCAAAGTGCATCTGCTGCAAAGTGCATTTGCATAAGTGCTCTCAGCCTGGGGAACAAAGTAGGAAGTTCTAGAAATGTATGTGCAACCAGAAAACACTGGCAAAGTTGCAGTAGTAGACATGATTAGCTTCCATGGCCAGAGGGAGCAATGGGTAGATGTGAGCTCTTCAGGAAAGATAGGAGGTGAAGACAAGGATGGGAGCTGCCTTTGATCCAAAGTGACAGTTGAGATGTGTGCAGCTTATTTGTGGGACAGACAGCAGGCTCACTGAGAGTGTAGGATTCAAGGCTTGATACTAGGTCTGCCACACTCCACTGTGGCATATGTGTGCTACCAACTATTCATCAGGGTGGCAATGTGGGCAATACCTTCCTGAAATAACTGGGTCACAAACACTCGTTCTCACATTGGCTTTATGCTCCCTGACATCTGGTGAATGGTCAAATAACACGACACCAGCCGTCAAGATTTCTGAAGGGGGCATAACCTTGATTTCTGGGCATAACCTTGTGAAAAAAACATTGACTAAATCCACCAGGGAAAATGAACTGTTGGATCTGCTTTCCTCTTACAGAGGGGAAAAGATTGGATATGTGACAATCAATGATATCTTAGCTGTAGTGGTTGTATTACTAGAGTGCAAGATCTGGAATCAAACGAAGAAAGAGTAACAAAGTAATGGGCTTCAAATAAGTACATTTGTCCCTTTTGGCCCACTACCAAAGTAGATTTTGGCCGATTTGGTAAATGGGCATACAGGGTAGATAGCACTGAAAAGCAAAGTCACTTAGGAAAGCTGGCAGGCCTTTAAGGACCGCACCACCAAGAGTCAGAACAGTGCATCATGGTACCTAGAGAGACAAGCAGACATGCTGGAAGCTAGGTGGGTGAAACAGGGAATTCATGACAAAGCTCCAAGGCAAAAAGACAGCATAGAGGAGCTAGAAGAAGGGAAAGTCTAGAAAGGAGGAGTTTAGTATCACAATGTAGGTAGGAAGGTTTGGTGCTAGGAAGGCTAAAGTTCATTGAGGTTGAGAAATGTCTCAGAAATATCAAGGCCAATAAGAAATGCTACAGTTGCAGAAAAGGACTGAACAAGGATGTGCTGAATGGGAGAGGGGATTTCCTGACAGGAGATAGAACTGAGGCTGAGGTGTTCTGTGCCTTCTTTCCTTCTTTTGGTCAGACTTCACCAGCAGGGTCTCCCAAACATCCATGCTTAATTAGAAGTGTTCAAAGTCAGAAATGCCTAACAGTAGATGTTGGGGATTACTTGAGAGAATTTCATAGATCTGTTTGATCTGTCTGATAACCTGTAACCCGAAATGTTATTGTATTCCATACCCATCAGAGCCCAAAAATTGTCACCGTCGCTTTTAGAGCCCGTACCCAGAAATGAATCACAGGGGCAAGCAGGTTCTGGTCTTTTTAAAGTCAGGTTGCGTGTGCAGAGCTCTCTCCTCCCTCTTGGCTCCACCGGCAATTGTACGAAACAAGAAGCTGCATTTCGCAATCAAAAAATGTTTGCAGAGTGAATTTTGCAACACCTATTGACAGTGCAGAGTTAGAGCAAGTCTGGGATCAGGCCACCATATATCAGTGCTTAAGAGTCCATTTTTTCCACCCACATTGGAGCAAGGGACCCCAGGCAGCAGCACCAACACCAGAGGAGCCCAGCAGGTAACAGGAGGCAGTAGTGAGTGGCAGCTCCAACCCCACACAGGCTGGCAGTTCCCATATGCTATTAGAAATGCTTTGTAAGATCCCACCTTCTTGTTTTTATGTTCTAGAGGGAAGGTTGAGCTGAGAGCGGTTTGTCCACCATTTCCATTTGGTCTCCTTACATGCAGTTGTCTGTGGAAGGCACCATCTTTGGGAGATGTTACTCTGCCATTCTGAGTTTCTCTGTGTTCCTGGGGTGTCACTGAGATTTCAGCAACTTCGAAAGTAGTGACTATTACTGTTATTTTTTGCCTGTTGCTATTTTGGTTTTTTATTTAACTCTCATTTTAAAAAAAAATTATATCTAGTTGTGTTAATTTCTCCTTATTGGTGGAAAGGATTTGGTTAAACTGGGGGTTAAGCCAGTTAAACTGGTTAAAAGGGGAGGTAACTCATTTTAGAGTGTTCACCCCTTAAAATTGTCTCACACTGAGACAATATGTTAAGTTACAATTGAGGTGGTCTCTTTGGCAAGGCCATTCTCTGTCACCTCTTGTAAGTCAAGCAGACTGGGGCGGGATTTCCAATGACTTTACACACTCAAATATTATATGCATTTTGTACAAAGTTCAAAGAGAACAAATGGCAAAACTGTAGACAGCAGTTGACTTCACTTTTTGAACCACATTTTGTGACTTAAAAAGGACAAGATGGATTTAATATGCATTTTTAACTTCACTGCCTCTGGTGATACAATAACTGGATCTCAAATGACATAGTCATTTGCCTTGACTGAAGCAAGTTAGATACAAGTTAGGAGGTTGGAATCTGGATGTGATGGCAACCAGTAAACAACCAGTTGGGTGGTAGGGCTCACAGGGACACAATTAACTGGGCTGTACTCTGCCTGGAGACTGTCAGGAAGTGGTGGTGTGCAAGGTCTACCGTGGGACTTGTTCTGTTGAGCATGTCTCTCAGTAACCTGGAGGAGAGGATGCAAACCACACTCAGTAGGTTTGCTCATGACAGCAAGAGGGAAGCAATGGACAAACTTGAGGGCCAGACTGCCTTCTGTTGACCTGGATAGACGGAAGGAAGTTGCTGCAAGTGAAATTCAGCTGAGAGGCCAGCTCTAAAATGAATGTCCTGCAGCAACAGCCCTATTGGGAAGAGAAACACTTTTGTGGAGATGGCTCAGTACCTTGCTAGACAGCAAGCTGAGCAGGAGCCAGCTGCTTCACAGCCAGCAGGAGTAGCAGCACTTGAGGTGGTGTGAGCTGGAGTACAGCACAGAGGAATCATGCTTTATTCAGTGCTTGTTGTATCACATGTAGATACAGTCTTCATTTTTGTGCTTCTGATGCAAAAAAATACAGATAAACCAGAGTTAAATCAGCAGAAGCCGCCAAGGTGGGACAGAAGCCCTAGCCATACAAGGAGAGGCTGCAGTGCTGGGCCTTTCTATCGGGAAAAGGGACAGTTTTGGGGGTGCCCAAAGTGTCACCCTGAGTATCACTGGAAGGAGGAGATGCAGATGGTCTCTCCACAGTGGTGTATGCAAAGAGGGTGAAAGGCCGTGACACAAGCTGGAGTCCAGCTCAGGCTGGAGACAAGGAGCAGATTTTTGCCAGAAGCTCCAGGAGGTTGGACTGTCTCTGACTTTGGAGAGTTTCATGCCCCAGCTGGGTGATGTGTTGAGCCTCTTGATTTGAGCCCAGAACTGGCTCTTCTCTGGACAAGGGGTTGGACTAGCTTGATTTACACAAAGATTTGAAACTATCAAGCATCAAAAATTAGTCACATTTATTTAACTGAAGATGAAACTTCAATTGATAAAATAGGAGAATACTTTTACACCCTCAAAGACGCAAATTTTTTCCGAGGAACATGACCAATAATAATCTAACTGAAAACAGTAATATTTGCTTACTAGATTTCTAGTTGAGATTGTATTATCAATAGAAAAAAATCTGGAAATTAAATGCTGCAGGGATTTATTTTTTCTCTAGCTTAATGCTTGAGCACGGATATCCAGTGGATTTGTCCTGTTTCTATTTATCTCCTTATCAATAGGAAGTGACAGAATGCATACTTTCCTCAGACAGACTGTATTGCAGAGGCCAGATGTGTGTAAAACCTGATTAAACTAGTACAATGCCAGTATCTAGTCTTTTAAGGTAGAACATGGCTGACTGTTTTTTCAAAATGTGAGGACATTTTCAAGGCTGTGAGGTTCCAGCTGCTGAGTGACAAAGATAATGACAAAAGCTTTTCCCAAATGAAAGCCAGGAGCAGCGAGCAGTTACTGTACATGCATTTAATAACCTGACTCAAGGCATTTAACATTCCCATAGGACTTCCTAGGATTTGTACTAATCTCTCCTCTCTTTCACATGATTTGGGAGTAGTAGTAGCAGACAAAGCCTAATAGTTGTGCAGTTCATGAGGTCATATTTTCGAAAGGTATTTAGGTACCTAAACAAGCAGATAAATAAATATCTAAGCCAATTTTCAGCATGCTGATATGTTAGGCACAGTCAAAGCACAGAAGTCAATCACCTTAGCAGATAAAATAGCTTCAAATAACTTAGGATCGTGGAGGGAACATAAATACTCTAACACCGTTCTTTCTGTAAGTAAATTTCAGATACCCAAACACAAGAATGAAATCCTGTGTCTGTGTGTAGGAATCGTCCTGTCATGGTTTGCGAATGGCACTACCCAATTTAGTGCCCCCTTCCCACCAGGCTCTCCCAAACCAGACACTGCTCACTTGCTCCCCCTGACTTCCCCTGCCACTTCCCACTTGGTGGATGGAGTTGGGAATTGGAGGCACAAAACATAAAAATCACATGTTAAGAACAATTTACTGGAAACAGTGATGGGACAAGAAAATTAGCAGTAACAGCAACAATATTAATAATAAAAGTGTAGAAAGAACCAGAACAATTCACATGCAAAAAAGCTCATTGCGGAGCCCAGCCCAGCCTGACTGCTGCCACGTTTTCCCAACTGAAGAGGACGTGCCTCCTACCCCAAAAGTGAATGAGAGAGTCCCTCCCCCTTGCCCTTGGCAATGACATAGGATAGTCTTGAATAATATCAGAGTCCTGACCATGCCCACATTTTCCCAAGCTCTGCCTCATCATGGCTATGGCAGAAAATGGAACTGTCCTTGGCTGAAACCAGGACAAGCACTCTCCCATGAGGCTAATGGTGTTTGGTGTCTTGGTGACTTTCCAGAAAGCCAGTGTTCCACTTGATTTAATTCTTAAGTTGAATAACGTCTCTATATTCAAAGATCTTTGCTTCTAATGTCTGTGCACATCACAACATAATTCTTCTTTTCTGATGTGGTATTTTGTGGTAGCCTGCTAATAATTTGTTGCATACAGAGTGGCTAAAGAGAAAATCATGCTCATCAACAGTTTCACAAAGGCTGCTGCAATGTGAAAGATATATACTCAAGGCAAAATCAAACGTGGATTTTTAGGAAAAAAAATTAGACTTAAGTGTTTAAATCATATTTATTTCACACTTTTTATAAATTAAAATCTAAATTACTATATTTATATATAAAATGTTTGTTAATTTTTGAATGTGTGTGGCAGTGCTAAAAAGAATTAAAAACCCACTAATTTGTACATCAAATTTGGATCTGTAGGATACACACAGATATCTTTTACTCATTATTGTTGTGTTAAAAAATAAGATACTGAAAGCAGCATTTCTGGAAACTACACTTTAATACTTTCTTTAATTCATGGATTGCTTCTTATTGTCATTTCATAAAGCACTGTGTGAAATGTGGGATGGTGACACTGAGGATAAAGGAGGGGTCTTTTCATAGCAACTTTCCCACTCTGTTCTCCACTGGGATGCAAATTCCTCCAGGCAGCAACAGGCATGTACTATACAAGTGGAGAATCAAGATTCGTGTATCTGCTCATTTTTCATTTTTAGTGCTTGTATGTCTGCAAGAGACAAATTGTTATGGTTTTGCAGGCTGGAAAGAAGTTCAACCCTCAATTTATCTCATTCATACATGGTAGCTAAGCAGACTATACAGCGATTAAAAAGTGCTATAGTTCAATAGCACCCTATTTTTCAATATGTAGTGCCATGTATCCTAGTTCTTATACCATATGCAAACTGATCAAAGATATTTGGAAAGGTAAAAATTTTAGAAATAGTAGCAGTTTGTTAGAGAAAAGAAAGGAAAACATAGGGTGACCTTACAATTGAAATATTTTATCCTGGAAAGACCACTGATAGCATTGAAGCATGATTGCTACCTTCCCATCACTGTCATGCATATACCATTAAAATGAAAGATGGAGTCTTGTCTATTGCAGAAAACTGGCAAATAGCAAGGACCAAATGTGGCCAGGAGAGACAGGAAATAGAAATTATTTTATAGAGACCATGGTGGCTATGTCTAAAAATGTTTGTCTTTTGAAATGCATTAGACTGGACCCAGAAGTAAAATCTGTTTCTCAACTAGTGAGTCCAGAAGAGCGTCACAGAGAGCAGGAGCACCTCTGATGAAGCCAGTCTGAAAGTGTTTGGGTTGTTCAGCTAGAGAAAATCCCGAGGGGCTTTATGGCAGGCTTCCAGTATATGAAAGGGACCTACAGAAAGGCCATAGAAGGACATTTTACAAGGGCATGCAGTAATGGGGAATGGCTTTAAGCTGAAAGAGGGCACATTAAGATAAGACGCTAGGGAGAAATTCTCTAATGTGAGGGTGGTGAGATGCTAGAACAGATTTCCCAGAGAAGCTATATCCCTGGAAGTAGTCAAGGTCAGGTTGGATGGAGCTTTAAGCAATCTATTGATTGGAACATGTCCCTGCCCATGGCACAGGGCTTTGAACTAGACAATGTTTAAACAGTATTCTATGTCCATTAAAAACTATGTAAGAAGAAGCAAAAATATGTGTTCTGAGTGTAGAAAGTGGAGTCCTGATGGGATGGTGGCAGTTTGACCTCTTGTTTATAAAACCAAACGGAAAGTTAAGAGAAAAATTGTGTTGGAGATATGTGTCCTGTCCTACCAAAGCTGGAAAAAGATGCTCATTAAGCAAAACATACAAGTTAGTGTTTCTTAAGTCAACAAGTGCAGCCCAAAGAACACATTAATTATGGCATTTACATGCATTTAGAACCATGAAAATGGAGCAAACTATATGCTGAGGATTAATACATTTTTAAGGAGAGTTCAGAGACTAAGGACATTAGGCAACTGGCCGATTTTCAGAGCTTTCTTTTTTTCACTTGCTTTGGCTTATGATTTATCTACAGCAAAGCTCTTCTTAAGGAGGCCTTCAAATTTAATTAGAGTTCTGCAAAATGATGGTGATAATCTATAGAAAACTAATACCATTTAGAGATTAATACTGCTGTATTACTTAGGTTCTTCAAGTAAAACAATACAATTAGACATTTAGAAAATTTGGCACTTCATTCTGTAGGATTATTCAAAGTAGAGAGGACTATATTTTATTGTTAGTCTTGGTCTCACCCACCAAGGCATCTTAAGTACATTATAGCACTTGTTGAGAAATAGGAATAAAATATAACTAACTGAATGTATGGTCTTTACTCTTTAAGAAAAAAAATCACTGATATTTGTAAGGACTTCATGGTTTACATAATGTTGCTAACTTTGATGAATAGAAGCAAATTTTTGACTTACGTATTTTGCTGTAGATGTTACAAAGGTACGTAAATACTTTAAAAGATACAAAGTACTAGAAAAAGTACATTACACATTGCATGTAAGGATTTTAAAGTGTGTAGTTTAAATGGAAGAATTGGTTTCAATAGATGCCACCAACAACTTACAGCAAGAGCTCTTTAAGGAACGCATTTTTCTATAAAAAATTATTTGGTAGACAATAACCTGTTAAAATATGGTGCTCCTGATAAACTGCATATAGTTTTCAGCACACACATACATATACATATACATATNGAAAAATAGGCTTTGAAAAATGTCTGGAAACTGTGCTTCCTTTCTAGGCAAGATGCAATTGAAAAATAGTGGGAACATCATTAGAAATGCATTTCTGGAGGCTGCTGGACTATCACCTGGTCAGTAATGTCTAAATAGATATAGGTGAAGTATAAAGATTTTTTCATGCTACACTTCAGCCAAAGAACTCTCAACATTTACTGCATCTTGTTCTGCATGGAAAAGACTCTTAGGAGAGCATTTTATTTTCTTATTTATTTTTGCAACAAAGATTTGCTGAAGAGGATAGGACATATAATTTGACCTAACAGTCTTGGTTTTATTTTAAAGACCAAGCAAGCTGCTATGGCA
>VWZV01015626.1:0-26723 GCA_013397155.1 Irena cyanogastra
AAAAAACCCAAAACCCAAGCCCCCAGAATATAGGACAGAGGACTAGCAAAAACAAAGAAACCAAAGGTACAGGGTAAATGAAGTGAGATCTTCTTAGTCTCCTGGGTCCTGGTATCTTCTTCTTCCCTCATTTTCTATTTCCTGATGCCATGCCTATTTGTCTAGTTTACTTCTCTCTTCTCTTTGTCCCTGAGGAATGTTTTCTACTTCATTATCTCCTCTGGTTTTAATTTTATAAGCATGCACAACATTAATATGTTGCTTAGCAATACAGCATAGCCAGTTTCTAAAATTTCACAACTTCAGCTCTCCCCGAATACAGTGCTACAGACTAAACACTGTGTACACCTGTCCTGTCTACTGCATGAGCTAAAAAATGTGTTGGTGTATTTTTGCAGCTCTTGTACTGCTGGGAATTTCGGAAACATATGAGAAGTATGAGGGTTCGGCTTCTAAAACTTATCTATTCATGTGGATATTAGCATCACATTAGCATTAGTTTCTCTAATTTATAGATATGCTGTCATGTGAGTAATATTACATTAATTGATATTTGTGTGAAGGTTTTCTTATATGTGAAAAAAATTTATCTTTATAAAATATGTAAAGCTTAAATGGACACATGAATGAATTTGTATTTTTTATGTGCTTTTAGATAGCAAAAATTTGAGGTTTTTTCCTAATTCTTGATTTTTTTTTTATCCTGACAGTACAAACAAGTGGAACAGTACATGTCATTCCACAAGTTACCTGCTGAAATGCGCCAGAAGATCCATGATTACTATGAGCATCGCTATCAAGGCAAGATCTTTGATGAAGAAAATATTTTGAATGAGCTCAATGATCCTCTCAGGGAGGTAAGATTAAAGTATTTGAATGGCTCTTCATGCTAGGAGAAAAATTATTGTCCTAGCTGTTTCTGTGTTGAAATGCTCTTTACTTTCTATAACATTTCATCTTCTTTACCAAAGTCAATGAATGACCAGGATAATTAAATTTATACTAGTTCGACACAAAGAAATAAGCAGATCTACACTCTATTCAGGACCAGTCTATCAATCCCTGACACACAAAGATGTCAAAGGATAAAACCCTGCCAAAGAGTAAAACCACACCCTTATTGTTGGCTGAAACTCCTGGTTTTCTGCCACTTTTTAAAAAAGAGAGCGGCTGGGCTAAAATGATCCTGGGTGAAAATCTTTTTCTACTCTTCCTACTTCCTAGCCACACATCTGTGTGGATAAAACCACTGAAAGTCACCACAAAGGGAGAATTGCTTTGTTTCATTCGGTAAAACAGCATCTTTAGTAAAGGTGGTCTTTACTTGAGATGAGGAAGCTGGAATAGTATATATACAAACCATTAAAAAATTTCTTTTGCTGAAGCTCTAGTCTGTATTCCAGTTTTAGGGGTTATGCTGTGCTATGTTATGTGGTGCGATGTGTGGAAGCAGTTGGAATCTTCTATGCTGGCGTGGGACAAGGATCCATCTTGCGGTGGCAGAAGCAGCTGCTTAGTGGGAATATAAATCAGAGGGTCTTCTGTTGGGTTTTGCTCATGCCTGACCTGCTAAAAGATGTTGGCTGATATCCTCTACTTGAAAGGAGAGGAAAAAAGCCCAGAGAAGAAGCAAGTTGAAAAACTCAGATAGAAGAGAGCATTTACAGGGAAAAGAGAAAAGAAACAAGAAAAGTAAGAGTGGAAAAGTCTGGTATGTGATGAAATCTGTGTCATTTTCAGTTCTACTAAGTAATGCTTCTTAATATCCTTAATGCCTTTTAATATGCTTTTGGAGGAGTGGTGCTAATTATGTGTCCACATGTGTGTATATATATGGCTGTGTATAATGCATATATAACATCCAACAGAGCACAGCATGACAACTGTACTTTTGGAAAGAGATGGAGGTTGGTCAGGTTTTTTTTCAAGTTTTGAGGGGTAAAGAGAGAATAGGTCTGTGGTGGATTTTCTGTACTACTGAATCCTGCACTTTGCTGGGAAGGGAGAACATGTCATACAATCAATCGCCAAAATCAATTAAGTTCCATATGTAAAATATTCATAAAGAAACAAAGCCTTGCAAAGTCACAGTTTATCCATATCTCTGTTGTGAAAGTCTCATAGTGGCGTCCCTCCTACAAACTGCCAAGTGGCAATGGTGAGTGCTGCCCAAAATTGTTGTCTTTTCTTGATGCTTATAGTCAAAATTAGGCCTAACCATGATTGTTCTAACAATTTAATATCCCATGACTAGTTCCAGATCCTGGGCCTGCTTAATTTCTTCACATAGGTGTAGTCTGAGGCCTTCCATTATATTTTGAGTTTGTGTTTTGGAATGCAGGAAGAGGGCCCTGGCTTCTGCATTGCCATTGTCTGTTTACACTGTGGCTCCCCTCAGTAGATTTTGAAATATCAAGAGGAGAATGTACTACAAAAATCTGCCTTGTGGGACAGGAAAAGTGTGGGAATTATCCCTAGACTACAGTGGCAGTAAAAATAGGAATCTTGTCCAGTATGGAGCTTGTGTTTGGGTAAGAGAACAGAAGCATGTAGAGACACATCAGAAACAGATTTTATCTGTTTCCACTTCTAAGGAAAGCATTTCTCCAAAAGTAAAAGCCTAATACTCTTCCATTGCAAAATACTATTTTACTAACAGCAATTTGCAATTGTGGCACCCTAATCACTTGTGTTTTCTGCTTTTCCTGCCTCCCTTTTTGTTTCATTCCTTCCACCCTCCCTCTCCGAACCCTGTCTCCTTCCTCTCCTTTTTTTCTTACAGCTTAGAAGCAGAAAGGCAAATTTGGTCAACCATAAAAAACAAAAAGCACTTCTGGTGAGAGATCAAGCATGTAAAATTTCAAAAATTAATGAGCCCCTGAAAACATGAAAGAAGAATAGAATTTCATGGAAGGAGTGGCTTCTGATTTTGCTATGGTTATGCTGTACTTAGCAGGTCTTCTTTGTTCTCTCTATTATATAACAAAAAATTAGCTACAATCAGGTTGCACACTGCCCTGCTGACAAGAGAGTAGTTCCAGAGAAAGGTCAGAAAAAGAAAGAGAAAAAATAAGAACTGGCCACCGGCAGTGCCAGAACAGGTTTCTCAATGAACCTGTCCAAATTTTCATGGCAGCTTATCTACTGTGGCCTGAAAACATCCCTTAGGTATTTTGCTTAGGTAATAGTTTCAAATTCTGTTTTAGCTACCATTTCAGTATGTGCAGCTTATTAGTGCCAGTAGTGGCTTTTTGATGTAAATAATGGATAAGAAATTGGAGCCTTTTAAAGGTGGAACACAGTTGTTCATATATTGGATGAGCCTTACCGTCTTACATGCCGTTAACTGCACAAGGCTGTAATAGGTAATAGCACAGATACTCTGGCTGCATCACTGAAGAATAAATATTTACTGCATTTCTTAAGTTTTTAATTAATCCTACATTTGATTATATTTGGAATTTAGCATAGAGTAAACATTCAGAGTCTCCATAGGACATACTTAGCTTGATGAAAGTAGCTTTTGACAAAGATATTAATCTGAAACCATTCTTTCTTCACTTGGAGTAAGCAGAACAAAAGAAACCATACTAACTACTGCGTAATTACAGCATCAAGGAATGTTATGAAAAAATTGCAGGGTTTTCACTACTTCTTGTTCTCAGCCATTCAAATTTACTGTATGCACTGACATTTTCCACAGCTATGCTTTCTTTAAGAGTGATGACCTTCTTTTTGGTCCATGTTTTAAAATTTTGGGGTTTTTTTTAGCAGGAAAGTAATTATGCATGATATAAATATGATCATTCAACCATTAAAAATAGCTAAAGTTCATAGAATTAGCAGCAAAAATCTGGTGTAAAAATAATTCTTACATGAAAAATGCTAGTAATAAAGCTGTATATGCTTATAGAATCATAGAATATGCTGAGTTGGAAGAGACCCATCAGGGTCATTGAGTCCAGCCCCTGGCTCTGCACAGCACCATCCCCAAGGGTCACACCCTGTGCCTGAGAGCATTGTCCAAACACTTCCTGAGCTCTGGCAGGCTGGTGCTGTCACCACTTCCCTGGGGAGCCTGTTCCAGTGCCCAACCACCCTTTGGGTGAAAAATCTCTTCTAATAGCCAACCTTTTTCTAACCCTCCCCTGACACAACTTTAGGCCATTCCCTTGGGTCCTGTCACTCTGCCACAGAGTGTCTGCCCTGAAGACACTGAAGGATCAGTGTCTGCCCCTCCTCTTCCTCTCACAAGGAAGTTGTAACTGCAATGGGGTCTCCCCTCAGTCTCCTCTTCTCCAGGCTGAACAGACCAAGTGACCTCAGCTGCTCCTATTCAGCTTCCCCTCAAGGCCCTTCACCATCCTTGACCTTCCCCCTAATAGTTTAATGTCTTTTTTGTACTCTGGCACCCAAAATGGCACACAGCACCCCAGGTGAGCTCACACCAGTGCAGAACATGACAATCCTCTGCCTTGATAGCAGAGGTTAAGTCTTTCTTTGTAAAAGAGGATGGATGATAATTTTAATGAGCTTGTGAACATTGTGTATGGAACATTCGTAGTAGATTGGATGATTAAAATAATGAAAATCTGAGAAAAGATTTGATGCATGTGTGTGAGTGCCTAGCTTGGTTGGCTAATAGAAATAGAGTCATGCTTTTTGTGGGGAATTAACTAAGGCTTCATAGGAAAAAAGGGAAAAAGGAATCCTGAACCTTTTTAAACTGTACAAGGCTCTAAGTGCTTCAAAACTGAGTAAAGCAACTAGTGGCTGACCTGTATCCTTCGAGGATAATCTAGTATTAACAAAGAGATTGCATTTGGTGACTGAACACTAAAGCAACATTTATGAGACAGAAAAGCTCTATATTCTCCCCTGTTTAGTTAATTGCACAATTTGGGTGTATTAGTCCACTTGTAATGCAATTAATTGGATACTCTCAGCTTTACACGCTCAAACTGAATTAACCATAAATTGCAGCATGTTATGTGCATACCTGCTTGTAAGGACACATGCTCTCTGACAAAAAGATAAGAGCTTCCTTTTGTTAAATGCAGAAATTTCACTTGAACTGAAAGCATATCCCCTTTTTCACAGATAAACTTATCTGATAATAAGTGTCCAGTCTTCTCAAGAACGGGATAAACACAGGACTCACAGGAGTTAAAATTTTGTTAGAGATGAAAGATTTTGAATTACTTCTTAGATGCCATGCAGGGTTGGATTCATCAAACCTATCTGTAGCTCTATACAAGTTCTGTAACAAGTCTAAGATAATAATCAGGCTTTCTCTGCATACACCACCCACACACACATGCTCTCATGGTAAAGAAAACCTAGCTGACTAGCTTAGAAAAAAGGTTGCATTTTCTAACAGCAGTTGAAATTTTATTTATGTGAAATAAATTTATTTATGTGAAATAAATTCTGTCTTTAATAGCATTCGCAATTAACTCTCTCCCTCATTTCTTGATGTAGTGATTAGAAACAATTAGCATGTTGCCCTTATATAAATATCATCTCTAGTTCTTCAGCAGGCAGATATATTAAACTCCATATTTTTAAACTTGCAATTCTTACCACCTACAGGGCTTGAACATCCTTTGGCCTCAAAAGGCTTTAATCCCAAAAGTGGTCTTTGTAACTGTCATGGCATGAAATGGAGATACTACAGACAAGAAGTTAAAAAAAACCAAACACAACAAAACCCACATGCCCCTAAGAGAAATACATTCCAAGTGAGCACCTGAATTATAAAAGTTGAAACACATGCACATTGCTAGTTCCATCCCGTAACTGAGTATAAGTCAAAGTGACTCAGCTCTGGGCTTTGTTTAAGACATCAGTGTCACCAGCAGTGGCTGTGGGTGCACGCTCATGAAAGGACAGGTACAGGGAAAGTCTGGTGTGTCCCTTTCTGACTCTCCTAGACTCACAGTATTTTCAGGTTGAGGGATGGTCTGAGACTGATGCAATTTCAACACTGGGTAATCCTTAATATACATCTCTTCCAATTACTTATTTGCAGTCTTAATTCTAAGTACTCCCTGCAACCACACTGTCCTTTGTCATAGAGCACAGACCCCTTCTGCATGAGGAACCATTACCTTCATTTGGGATTGAAAACTGCTCCAAATGTTTTTTGGTGTGATAGCCATCAATTTTTTTAGCAAAAATGGTATAGTACAGTCAATTTTTTACTGACACTTTGCATGCCAGTTATGATTTTATAGTTATATGATAACATCCTTAAACTGTATTTTTTTGATGTTAATTCTGTCTTGCATGGAAGCTAAATCATTCTTCTTGCCATTTTCATTTTTTTTCTCCTGAGTCTACTATAGCCTTTTAGGGGTGAAAGCACTAGGTCTGCAGCAAGAATACTGATGCTATAATAATGCGAATAATTCCTAATGTTAATTTGCTTTTTAATCACTGTCAAGCATTGAGTTAACTTTTTGTTTTAAATTGTAATGGTAAAGACTAACACTAAGTGGTAACGAATACATTATTTCATGTATTTGTTTAGGTGTATCACTTAATATTGCTCCCTACCAGTAACTTCCAATCAGACCATAAGAATCTTCTTATAGTTTCTTTTTAACAAGCTCCTCCACCTTGACGTGGTGCTGCTTCTGGAACTGAGCAGACCTTTGTGCAGTCCTTGACCTTTGTTGTTCCCATGGGGATAGTGAATGTAGGTACACTGTGGTACCTATGGCAGCCTAATGAGTCAGGTATAAGGTTCCGAGAAGCATCTTGAACAGTACTTAGTGTTGCATCAAGAGTGGCATTTTGTGGCAGTTCTTGTAAGAAAAGCACTCTCACAATAAAGTGAAGGAAAGCTTCCATTACTGGATTTATAATTTATATCATATCTGAGTGAAAATTGGACCCAAACCAGATGACTTGGTACTTGTAGACAAATTTGGTATTTTTGTAGAGAAATTGTTTTGTGTGTTTAAAGTCAGTTTTAAAATTAGGAACTTGGTAACCCTGGTGTTCTTTCTTAATTGTTAATCTTCTCCTTTTCCCTATTAAAATTTATCTCCTTTTTAAATATATTTCTTTTTATTTAGTATTTATCTTTATAAATCACAAAGTAATGTATTCTTATTTAAACTATAGTATAGTCCTGTGCACAAAACACGAAGCATCTCCAGAGTAATGATATAAGGCCAAAATGGGGTATGATTACATTACAGAATGCTTTGATCCTTTTTAATAGTATTATTATGATTATGGTCTATAGACTTTCAGACATTAAAATAATGATAGAAAAATTTTTTTATTAAAACACAATAAAGTATCATAGAAATATTTGAATTCGGAGATTTTGATTCCATTACAACTTATGTCCATAAATTTATCTCATAAAAGATAGGTAACTAGTTCACTGCAATCCACTGTACTATTCTGCATTTTAATATGCAGTGATCCTTAGGATGAAGCTTAAAGAAAGGAACTAATAAAAATGTATCCTTGTTATAGATGTGGTCACATTGGAAGTCACTTAAATATCTCCTTATCTTTATCTAGTGAATTAAAGGGGGTTTTTATTTGTTTTTTTCTGTTTCTTTGTTTTTCTCAGAGGCACAAATAAAGTATAACTGTAGTTCATATTCTGGAGTCCTGAATAATGAGTGAATTATGCAGCATGTCAGTCTTGCAGAATAAATGCTGATATACCACAGCATGATTTATTTGACTAATGCTGAAAAAGAAAATTGGTGGTTTTCAAATATCTCTGTAAATTATGTCTAAATTGCAGTCCAAGAATACAAGGCTGAAAGAAAAGTTCTTAGAATGATCTATAATGAAGATTTAAAAGTTGAAAATAGTAGCAAATGGCCATTTTAATGTGGAAATGGGCAGACAATCACCAGGTGATTGGATTATTGTGTTTTAAGATGATTTTCCTCCGCAGGTGTGACATGGTAACAAAGAGTGTGCACACTCAAGGCTGTTTCCCAGGGACCTAAGACAATGGGGTTTGATTTGCTGAGCTCTGGGGAGTGTTTTCCCTTTGATGCATGCACATTCACAGTGTACATGCTGCAGTGAAATTGTCAACCACTTCCATTGCTGTTCCATACATTCAGGAAACTTTGATCACAGTACTGTCTGTCTTTGACATGCTTTATTAGTAAATCCATCCCAAGCTGAGACATGCTTTGACAAGTCCCAGATCTAACTGCTTCTGATAGTACAGATAATAATACACCAGTACTTCTCAGTAGTTATGATTTTGAATAGTCATGTTACTGCACCTATAAGATTCCTTTGTTGTAATTTAATAAATATTTCAGCCATGACAGTTCTTTCATGAGCTCTGCAAATATACTAATCCAAATAAATGCCCAATTCTTAGTGCAGTAGTTGTCTTTCATATAAAGCAAGGCAAGTCATTTGCTAAAAGATCCAAACTATTTCGATGCAAATTGGATGCTGTGAGAGAGGTAAAAACCTGTTACAGAAAAGCAAATCCAGTCTGTGCATGCTCCTGTTGGAAGTGCTGTTCAGGCATCTGAAGAGCAGAATCAGAAAGGTTTTTGTGATCCACTGCAATGAGAGAATAGCAGCTGTCCTGCAGAGACTAAATTCACCCATTGCCTTGTTCTGGCCAAGATCATGCTTCCAAGTGTCTGTCATGTCTCAGTTTTTAACAGACCAAAGAATTGCTCAGCTGCTTGATACCAAGGTGGCGCTTGGGCCAGTGGATGGAAAGAGTCAAGCATTTTTTTTTAATCTCTACGTAGTTTCTGGTGAAAGCCAAGAGAGGTTGCTGTAAATTGGTGCCTACCAAAACATGTTCATTTCTATCAGATCTGAATATGTTATTGCAATTAGAGATAGCATTGTTGATTTTTAGGGGATTCAAAATAGTAATAGTAACATACTTCAGATAACTCCTGAGTTAGTTCATCTTAATGTAAATACATTCTTTTAATACCCTGCTTGCTTTGGCTTGATAGGTGTCCTTTTTGGTAGGATGTGGAAAATTTTGGTTTATTTAGATAAAACCTAACAATCTTTGGCCCTAATCCTTGAATTGTGACTATGAATCCATTACAATAAAAAAGCAGAATTTAAAATATGTTCCTCTGAACTCTTTAGAGAATAACCGAAGAACAATGAAAAATAAGTAAATTAAAATTCTTGATACAGAGCTGGAAATTACATTGTTTCTCTTAAGTCAAGATTAGGAGATGCAGGATCTGGCACCCTGGTACCTACTAGGCTTCTCCATTTCTTCTTCATCAACTTCTGCAAGTCACAGCAAAAAGTCACGGCATTCCATGATGAAAGCATGAGAAGGGGAAGGGAGAAAGCAGAGGGCAAGATGCAGCCGAGACTCCAGTAGAAAATGTATTTCAAACTAGACAGGGATGCACAGCGTAGACATGCCTGCATCCTTTTCCTGTAAATCTCATTAATGGAGGTGGGGTGAGAGTGAACATCTTTTCCTTGAGTTTTCATTGGGGAACTTAAATTTCAGAAAGCAGGCTAAAGGCTTTTGAAGCACATTTGTTTGGAACTAGTAAAAATGCTGTGGGGGCATGTAATACAAAAGGTTCTGTGTTGATGGGGCACCCTTTAAATATGCCACTGTCCATGAAAGTCACCACAAATAAAGATTAGAGTTGTGACTCACCTCCAGCAAGAGGAAATAAATACGCCGTGAACTGTTTGATGCAGAAGCAAATGCATGTGCCTATTTTTAAGCACTCAGTTGCACATTGTGGTAGTAGCAGCATACAGAAGGGTACACAGCACTTCCCATGCATAAATCTGCCTTTTAAAAGCATGTGGTCTCAAAGGCAAAGACGAGGAGAGCAACAAACGACAGAGCACAAGATCTGTTCTGAAGGCATGTTTATGAACATAATTTCATGTTGATACACCAATGAGTTAGGAAGGTTAACCTAGTTAAAGCTGGGGGAGATAATCCTAGTTAAATTTTGTGCCTCAAAGTAATGCTAAATCATTGTTTTACTTTCATCCTAGTGCTACTTGAGCAAAAAAAAAATGTACATTACTTTGAAACCTGCAGAAAACTCTGCCTAATCTGTACTTTTGTATTGTCACTGTTATCTAGAAGATGCAATAAGCAAATACTTAAAATCATTCCTCCAGAAATTTTATTGCCAGTAAGTCAAATTTGAAATACTGAATTTTTTTGGTACCTAAAAAATGTGGAGTCTCCTCTACACCTCCAAAATAATATTTTGAAAATCTAATCTCTTTTGATGAATAATTTTTATGTAAGGGATTAAATGGAAATGGAAATTGAATTAAGTATGTTGAAATTATTATAAATGGACAGATAATGAAATATAGTATAGATATGGATGCACAAGGTGTTGAATTACACTTGTTTCATTTAAAGATAAGTGTCTAACACTGAAAGAACTTAATATGTGATACTTCCAGTGATTAATGAGTCTCAGAGATGAGTGAAATTAAAAGCTGGAGCAAAATGTGGAGTCTGACACTGTGAGTACAGGTAGAGACTTCCTGGTACCTCCTGGACTGAGTTCAAGGCAGTATTTTTATCTGTCTCCACTGCCTCTTTCACAATACCTCTGCACAGTCCTGGCTCAGTAGTAGCACCGGATCCTAAGCCAGCCTTGGTAGTAGTAGGGCACTCTCAGGCAAGGAGCTCCTGAAAAGGATTTTAATCTAGCTTGTTCTGTGGAGTCTATGTTAATTTTCTTCTCAATAATTCCATTTTTCTTTTCCCTCACTTGTGACACGCAAAAAAATTCTGTGGTTGGTTGAAAGAATACAAATGAGGTGCCCTAAAACATGAACAGTTGCAATTTTATGAACTGATCATTACATATTTCTGTACTCACTGAAGCAATGGATGATGCCTTGCTACATGACTAAAATATTCTGTGGATAAAATAAATACCTGTGTGGTAAACATATCAATTTAAAGAAAAAACACATTCTTTGTAATCAGCAGTTTTCACTCCCAATTTCACAGTACGGCTGTAATTAGAACACTGTGCAACTGAAAACTATTAGTTTTGTGATCTCATTAATATTCCTTATATGTATTAAAAAATTAAGTTTACTTCATAGTGAAGATTTTTATTTTTACTAAATTGAATATCAGGAAGCAACAATGTATCTGTGTCTATTAAAAAGTAAGAAAAGAGTAGAATTATTGAGAAACATTTGAAAAATTTGCATTATGCTATGGGAGTTGTAGCAGATGATATGGTAAATGCAGCTAATACTGATATCCACAGTTCCCAAAACAAAAATCCAGAAACTCGATGTACCAATCGTTGCCACACATTGAATAAACACTTGTGTATTTATGAAAATACGAGTTTTCACCAAAAGTAGAAAGTCTTCCACCCTGCAGGGATGGAAATTAAACAGTTCATGCTTTTTAACACCTGGCAGAAAAAAAAGATTCACTACTTATGGGAAGAGAACTGCTGTCAGTATTGTGCGTGGACAGCTTAATTTATATAACAGACCTTGAAGGGAATTAAGAGGCAAAGACATCTGTAGAGAAGCAGAAATTGATGTATGTAGCTTGCTTTGTCATTCTCTAACACCAGATACATTCTTCATAATATTGATACTTACAGCAATGGGACAAACTTAGAATGTGAGAAAGAGGTTAATACCCTTCCTGAGCCTTTATTTAAAGTTCATGGCTGGCCTATTTTTAGGCCACCATGTGAGAAGATGTTCACTGAAAATAGATACAGATCATGTGTCCTTGCAGAATATAGAACATCAGGACATTTCATTTCCAAAGAACATAATTGGGACTTAGAGCAGAATCTTCTTTCCTCTCACCTCTTTGCTTGGAGATTATAACTTGGGTTATACAAGCACACATTCCTACGTGAGCTGTATCAACCTCTAAATAAGATAACTAAATCTAATTTGAAATACAGTTCTAATGGGATACATTAATTAGTTACACTTTGATTTTTTTTTCATTTAGTGTAAAAATATGTACATCTGTAGGCATACATTTATGTCCAGTACACACATAAATACACATGTGGGAGAGCATATGTATGCATATATGTATATACATGTCTATGTATATATACATATATATTTATATACATACATACATACATACAAATACATATACACCTATATATATTTTTTTATATATATATTCTGACACATACATGCAAAGACATGTCCAGGATGTCTGTGTGAGAAGAACTCTATGTAAAACTCTGCTGATAGCGTTGCAAAGTACTAAGCCCATGTATTGCATTAGGTACTCTGATTTGATCTCTCTTTTTCTGCTGTTGCCATATATCTCAGCACTTATTTCCTGTGCCACCAGACTATATTTATAATATATTACTTTAAGATGAATTGTAGTTACAACAGGTTTAGGGGTCCTCCTGTGAAATAAAATCAATACAGATAAATTTAGTAATAAAGGTAGAGATTAAGATGTAGTCTAAATATAATTTGAAGAAATTTCTGAATAAATTATAGGAATATATTTCTTATGGAAATAAACCTCAGCCTATGTTTAATTCACTGAGTGAGCAATTAAATTATATATATAATTTAATTAAATGCTACTAATAGTTAAATAAATTTTAAACTTTGGGCAAGCAGATGAACTGAAATTGTTTTGAAAAAGAATATTAAAATTATGTCAAGAATTGCAGCCCGTGGCTTCCTAGGCTCATGCACAGATGCTAATGGCAGTTCCTGAGTGCCTTGCTGTCATTCAACTCCTTTGCTTTTAGTGCATGTCCAGTCCTGGAGTGGAATTTGCACCAGTATTTAAGGCTTTGGTGATGGCTTTCAGAGAGCAAACAGAGCAACATTTGCAAACGTAGACAGCAGAAGGCTGTAGTTATCTCCCTTGGTTTCTTGTTTATTATTTACATAGCTGTTTCTTCTCCATGTTCTATAGAATAAGAGTTTTCAGAATGTAAAAATGCTGAGGATATGTCCTGGTGCATCCTTGATCTGTCAAGTCTTGACTGTGATTTGGCTCCTAGTTGTAAAGTGACTCTGTTACTCTGATGCCATGCCATTATTTAGTGTGTCTGCCTACTAGATGTTCAAAGTCTGATGCATTACTTTTACTCTAGCTGTTATTACTAATACACATTGACTAGTCTACTCCTGCCAGATTGCCTTCTCTTTGCTTCACATGATCTGCTATTGCAGCTGTTTTTGCTGTCACCATTTGCCCTCCTCAATTTTTTTCCACTCTTTACAACTCCCTTGCCATTTATTCATCTCTTTCCCCTGAAGTTACCAATATTGGCCAAAGTGGTACTCTCAAGCAAATTCTGTCTTGAGGGCTGTCTGGCTGACACTCTGCTAAATTATTCCCAGAAAATTCATCTCCATTTTTATGACCTGCTGATAACTTTTCTGGAGCCGGCTCTGTATGTCTCACCCTACAAAAGAGCATCATCCTCATGTTTCGCTGCAAACCAGGGCTCTAAAATCAGCACTTCCAGTATTTTTCTACTTCTGCATGCTTGGGCTCTGGTGCAGTGGGCTGAATGTGGGTCATGGGCTTCTTACACCTGTATTGCAAGTTGCTACTCACAACATAAGATCACTGAGCCATTGCACCTGATCCCACTCCAGCATCCTTGCCAGTAGTTTCCTTTAGAAGGCAAATTCAAATGGTATTACAGTTAGCTTGTCCCAATTCACATTGCAAAGCAGTGATGAAGGCCGAGTTCAGAATTAGAAAGGGATTGTGCATCCTCCTTATCTTTCTTTTTATATCCTTCGGTTATTTATAGATGTGTACCTCTATAGCTGGCATTGTAAATATTCTAGCACATATACATGCAGGCATTCAGGGTCCCGTCACACATTTACCTAAGAAATCTAAGTAATTCTCATTCATTATAAAAGCTCTTTTTTACCACTTTAAAATGTAGAATATACATTGTCTTCCAATGTCTAAATTTCGTGTGTTAGGTAGGGTTCAGAGTTTGGTTTTTCTTGCACATAACATAAAGTAGGTCTTCATTGAATAGTTACAAATCAAATTAGATGCAAACTAAAATGTACTTAAAAACACTAAACATAATTTCAGTGGGGATATTTCAAGTTCAGCTAACTGGGATTTATCCAGTATAATCAGTAAGATTTAATTTAAGCCTCTTAATAAATTTATAGAGATAGCCTTTGAACCAATGGGCTTTTAATTCATTATAAGAAGAGTAAGTGTTAACCTAGCAATTAACAAGATAACAGTATTTCTCATCCAGAGCTCCTCAAGAGCTGTAAAATAACTCAGTGAACAAATCACCACTGACTTTTAAATAACTGTTTTCCTGGTTGTTGTTGCTACTGTGTCAACTAAACCATACACATAGGGTATAAATAAAGAACATTCTCTCTCTCTGAGTGCTGTGTTCTTGCTCAGGTTTGGCCATTTGGGTTGCAGTACATAGGGGACAGAAGAAGGGAGGAGAGGACAGAGAGGGAGAGTTGGAATGCCAGAAGGAATTTCTTGCCTGTTTCAGAGCACACTATAAACTTTCCATGGAAGCATTCACAGCTTCAGCTTCTGATCTTGATCAAACAAGTCAAATCAGAAATAACACAAAAAATTTGTATCCAAACCATAGCTTTCCATTTCTTCTAAGGCGTGTTTATGTTTACCTACCACCTAGTTCTTTGCTTCAAACTTTGTTTTAGCCCCAAGTAACCCCTGATATCTTCAACCACAGATTTCTTCCTCCCTGCTTTCATCCACAAGTTATTCTATTCATTGGTCTTCCCACTCTCAAGTGAGAGAAACTCTCCAGGCTGTCCTGCGTTCTAACTGTGTGTTTTAAACAATAAAGCACCCCAATAAATATATTTTACCTAATAATTCACACAAATGTAACTCAGGCTGCCTTTGTGAAACTCCACTGTCTCCTTTTTTTCTTTCTCTCAAGCACAATTACTATGCCTTGCTATCAGGTGAATCGAGCACTGTCCTGAGAACAGCAGCACTCTTTCCAGCACTATTCTAAAACAAACCCCTTTCCTTGTGGTGATCATGTGAAATCTTACTGACTTTGGTGGATACAAGAGGTAGCCTTCATTGAGCAAAGCTGTACGTAGCAATTGAACTGGTTTTTTGGAGTCTATAGTATTAAAAAATAGTAGCTGCCACACAGATGACATACAAGGTTAACCACATATTGATTGGTGATGGCAAGTGGAGTTTCAGTACAAATGCATCGTAGAGAAAATGGTTTCAAGAGCCAGCAGATCACCAGCTGGAGGAGATGACTGGGGCCTCCAGAGACAGTGGAGAAGCAGTGCTACAGTAGGGACTAACCTGTGAGCAAGTACACTGGACAAAGTTTTGTGATTATTAGCAAAACTTTCTCCTCTTTCTTAATCACTGAAAGTGATGCTTATGAAAACATGAATTCATTATGAAGAAAACATGAAGTCTGACTCATGCCAGTTTTCCATGCACTAATACAAAATATGGATAATGATATGGATACCAATAGGATATCAGTGCTGATAGGATTTTTTCAACTTCACATCTCTTAGTATTCATTTTCTGCTACACTTTTAAAGTACATGTGCTTAACTCTGTATCCTCATTGGCATAATGGGCAACTTCAAAATTTAAAATTCCTGCTAAACAAATATTTCAGCCTTAATTAGCCCCCCCCAAGATATTATTTTTAAAATACTGTATAGGATTAATAAACGTAACATTCCGGTGTACACACATACAAATGGGAATGAAGATTTCAGGGGCAGAAAACTGAAATAGTGATTGTTACATACTTTTGCAAATTGCAGTTTATTTACTCAGTTAATAACACAGAACAGTCTCTACACCAACTGCTGTTATGGTACAGCACTAATTCCACATTACCTTCTGTAATAAACTGTGGGAGTTTTTTGCAAAAAGCATACATAGAGAAAATTTGTTCAGCAGAACAATTCAAAGGGTAAGACATTCAAGAAGTAGAGATTGGTCAGATGGCCCAAACTTTAAGTACTTATCTGAATTATCAGGACTTCTCAGGGTTTTGAAATTAGACTGGCTATCTTTCTTTTACAGACTGCCTTAAAACATTGGCTCCCATTTTAAAGCCTCTCATCCTTTTTCCAGCTGGAAAATAAACTTAAGCAGCATTTAACATTTCAGAACATTGAAGAAGATGAAAGCTAAATTCCTTTTTAAAATAGTTAGAAAATGCATAAGCAGTTAGATGAATGAAAGAGTGGATAGACAGTGTCTTTTTTCTTTCTTTTTCTCTTTTCTAATCGTCTAAATATAATGGACAAAGAGAAGATGTGAGATGCACAGGACTGCTTTCTCTTAAGCTCCATTAAATCAATTAACAAGCTGGGAAAAAGATGGATATCTTTCATCAGAATGCCTTTATTGGAGGTTTGGTTGAACCATATTGCCTCAAAAGGATTATTCTGTCTGCATTTGAATTTAATGCAATAATAATACTGAAGCATAAAAAATGCATATGAGGAGTTGAATAGAAAATTCTAATCAAGAAGGGAATGACAGAAGAGTGTGCAGAAGGCCAACATTTAATCAACTAAGCCAAGAAAATATAACTGGTCAAATCTTTATCCCTCCTGATTGCAAATGCATAAAAAAGATTGCTTTCTCTTAGAAGACAGCAATACCAGCTCCCATATGCTCTGTTTAGGGTTGACTTGTCTTAATCTGAGTTGAAAAGAGCTAGACAGAAAAAAACCCCTGCTTTAACTCAGTCCTGTCAGTCCTGGTAGAGTCAGAATTTCATTCATTGTTTTGCTGCAAAGCCTATATATTCCTTCCTTCATTGTGCCTGGGTTTACGTCACAGCTGGATGGCAAATCTTCTGCATGTGGATATGCTTTATCCAGGTATTCTGGGGGTCTTGGGAACTGGAGGGCTTTGAAAATGTAAATAGACAGGCTACTCACCTATTTTCAAGGGAATTGAGATCCCATGGACTCTCTTTGCCCTAGAGATCAGAGGTTTCTTTCAGGTTTTGTGCTTTGTCTGTAGGTCAGATAAGTTGGCTACCTCAGACCAGAGCATTCTTGGGCTTTAAAATATATAATCAAAGGGGCTACACAGCGAGCTCTTCTAAAACAGACACAAAGAATATCCAGTTATATTGACAAAATGACAAAATACCAAGCCCTGAAGAAAAAAGAATAGTGTTTCTTGACACAGCTCTAGACATACTACGGAAGAATTACCATGTTTTAAGTAAAATTTAAGCAGAGTCTCTATGTTGAAACTTATCAATGCAATTGAAAAATGGAAAGTTGTGGCAATCCCATTCAAAGAGAAAAAATGTACACAGTTGTTACTTACATGAAAGGCCTCTGAGCAAAATTTATTTTTAAGTCATACACTCTGTAGAGGTGTCAAAGCAATTTGAACAGTTTCAGGTGCACCAGAAATGAAGAAAATTGCATCCCATAGCCACATGTAGATTTTCTGGCATTTAACAAGTTGTTAGATAATGATGTAGTCATTCCCTCAGTGGGGTACTAATCCTAGTCCTTCTGACTGCCTGCTGTCATAAAACCTGTGAGAACTTAGTATCAGTGAGATGCCTTCTTCCTGCCAAACTTGACTATAATTGACCAATGGGTTAAAAAATTACAGGAAATCATGAACACATACAGAATATAGCTCCTTAAAACTGGGTTTAAATGTATCTAACCTGCTCAAACGAACACAAATCCCTAAATATAATGCCTTTTTCTATAGTTCTCTCTTAATGATAGGTCAGTAAGTTTTCATTTGCAAGTTATTTCTAAGAGAAAAAATAGTTTTCTCAGTAAAGTGATTTCTTCCTTTCAATGATCAGGAAATTAAGACTGATTTAGTTTTGCATCCTTTGAAAACAAAATGTAAAGGAACACTCAGGAAAAAAAGTGCACTGTAACAGTTATACACTAGATTTTTGCAATAGTATGTAGAAGTCTCTTAACAAAGCTAAGATAAGCCATTTTTCCAAATGGCCTACACATAAGAAGAACATAGTTTGTAGATGGAAGTAGTCCTTTTATTAGCTGGATTACTGAGAAAAAGTAAAGAACTTTTCAGGCAAACAGATCTTTCAAGAACTTTTCCTTTTTTACTGCAACAGGATTTTCCAGTCAGTCTAACTAAAAGCACTACAATCCGTCTAAAAATCGACTGGAAAAGAGGTCCTATAAACTCTTAAAGATGCCATCAGAGAGCTCCAGTCACAGCTGGGATAGCCTTGTGACTGCTTTTGTAACATCTTGAGATGCTTCAGAGAAGCCATCAAGAAGCATTGAAACCACACAAAATGATAATATCTGATGCTTTAACATCAGTTTGAAAAGAAATCCAGAAAGGTCAAGATGAGTAATAAATCCAATATACTACAAAGGAGCAGAAGCCAGTGTAATTACCTAACCAATCTCTTATATAAAGCAGACCATTGCATCTCTTAATTCTTGTGTAAGAGACCAGCAATTGGAATAGATCAACACTTGCTCCATCTAGGTCTGATTCATTCTTGCTCTTTAACCATTTTGGCTATATAATGCATTCCTAATCCCTTCTTCAAGCTTCATTTGGTAATTTCTTCCCTGATCCTTTCCTCAGGCTTCATTTGGTATTTTCTTCAAGTAGAGGTGAGATGAAATCTCATTTAATGAAGATAACATATTGGGCACCATAGTCTGGTTCCAGTCTAGCTCCGAAGAATTAAAAGAAAAATATGAGTGAAAAATTTATCTCTACACAAAATGTCAACTCGTAATTTGTCAGTTTGTTCTTTTGTTACCTCTCTTTTAAAACACAGAACTTTTTCTCCTAGTACTTTCTGAGTTATATAAAAGACTTTCATAATCTTTACTGGTTTTTTCTCCCCAGGATGATATTTAAAGTAATACACAAGAACCTGAAATTGCAGAACTGCCTGTGATTAAGATTCAGGGAAATGTATTTTACTTGCTCTAAATGATCTCATATTTAAATAAAAGAACACTTTAAAGAAAAACAAAGCACTTAAAAATGACACATTTCTTTCTCCCTCAGTAATTTTCCACCTTCTAACATCTTAAATAAGGGAAGTTTGTACTTTAGCGCAAACTTTCACAGAAAACTAATCAACAAAATGAATGCATTACTAGGAATAACAGCTGAAATTACCTCAGCAGGGTGGTTTTGTAGCTGTGTTGGTACCTTCATTAGGCAACTCAGGCTGAGCAGGATAATGTGTGTGTATACATGGGTATATCCAGATACAGATTACATAATGGCAGAGAAAAGTGGGCAGAAGATTGAGCCATAAGAGGACACGAGATTCCATAGGTGAAAATCCTCTTTCAAGGCTATGTTTTGTTGTGATTCCCAAGATGAGATGAATTCCTTTCTGGGTAGGTAGGACTGGGTCTGCACAAAGGAGTCATCCAGGTCTGAATTCTCTCCTCTCTATATGTCATAATCTCTCCTATCATACTGTTAAAGATATGTTAGGGATAACTTCTCTTTTTTTTTTCCCATTTCCCTTTTGTTTACTTAATCTGCCCTACTTTTCAGCTTTCACTCCAGACACCTATTCTCCAGGTTTTGTGTTCCTGTGTTCTCACTTTTCAGCAATTTCCATTTCTCAACCTGTTTTTAAAGTCAAGCTTCCTGCCTTCTTTTTTTTCTGTTTATTTTTTTCTAGGTCTTAGTGTTCCTTCTTTTTGTTTCCTCCCATTCTCTCTTTGATAGTACTATTCCACCTAAGTCTATTTTACTCTTTCTTCCTAATCTTGGCTGGAGCTGAACTTTCTACTCCCCCAGCCTTTTCTGTGTTTCCCCACCAACATCTATATAATTTCCAGTCACTTTTTTGCTTTCTTTTTTCTTTTTCTTTCTCTGCCTCCTGGGCATGCAAGACAAGCTATGCACTTTTAGAAGCAGAAAACAAGCAGCAAGCCTACTGAAAAGTCCCTGAGCAAGACAAGACAAGTAACAGTTGTTGCCAGCATCAGTGGAGATGGCAGCAAGGCTGTCTCACAGGCAGTGGAGGATGCAGTCTGGGGCTCCTCGTGGGATGCCACCACACTGCTAACAGTGGGAGAGGCAAATAACTGTCCTTTGGGAGGGAGGTGATGGCTGGTGCTTTACTAATAAATGTAGAGTTAAACAAGAAGGAAAACAAGCTTCTCCTCATGCTTTAGAAAGAAAGACAGTTGGAATCTCATTATGATACTGTCTTATAAAAAATATACTTAGAGGGTATCTTGGCATTACCTCTCTTGACGTACTGACTCAGCAGTATTCACAGATATGAATGTCACCTATCTGGCAGTTCACATGCTGTTACTTGAGATGATTTTTGGATTCAGGCTAACAGAAGATATCTTGCATCAAATTTACCATGTTTTTTTACGTGGGAGACTAGTTTATAGGGTGCCTGGTGAGACATTTTGTTCAAATTTACTTTTCTACGTCCCACTAGATTGATTTGGAAAGGGGGATATGATTGCTCAGGGAAAGGTGGTTATTTCTTCACTCTCCTCACTCTTAATTCACTTGCCTGTTAGTTGCTTCAGTAGCAAATGTCTTCCCTTCAGAGGGGAATTCCCACATCTTTCCCATATGCAAGGGAACTGATTTGAAGAACCCACTATGGTTTTCTTGCTTATGGTGTGAAATTACCTGAACTTCCTCAACATGTCTACAAGCAGGATATTACACTGTGAGACTGGGAGAGGAAAAGAATTTGTGTGATCTATGGATAATTATATCTGAACTTCATGCTCAGGGTTGTTTGCATGGCATATATGAGATATATGAGACAGCAGATGCATGGGAAGTTGAAAGAGCCACTTCCAGCAGGAATGCAGTCATAGGAATGAGAGCACTGGTAGGTGGAATGTCTCCTTTACATCAATCTTGAAGTCTAAGTGTAAGAAATGCTAGGGAGACTCCACTGACAATAAAGGAATATTTAGTTTTGCAAAGCAGTTAACTGCTGTACTTTTATTTGCTCTGTCTGCATTTATATACAGATGATTATATTTGCTCTTCCTGTCATGTTGGGTTTGCTACCTCAGGAGATGCTGTCTGCCTGAGCCCCTCTCCGTGTGCAATACTGATTAGTCTCAGTTTTTCAATACAATGTTAAATCTGTAATGGCAACTGACCATGTTAATTTCCCAAGACAATGTTAGGTCTGCAAGAATTAGTTTGAAAATATTTCATAAATTGTTCATAGGGTTTTGTTTTGTTTTTATTTATTTAAAGCAAGTACAACATTTACAGCTTTTTTTGGTACTAATCTTCTTTTGCAGTTGAGCTCATAGTGTGCTCTGTAAATATGAATGCAATTTCTCCTTGGTAGGAGAAATCCTTAAGGCCCTAGGAAAATAATAGTGCTTTCTGCATATAAGGATAGGCCTACTTTATACACATCTCTTTAACAGGCAGAAATGTATGTCTCTGTGTTTATAAAATTAATCAGACACTGTGCTGGAAATTTTCCTGTTGATTTAAACAGCTAACTGTAATATATATTTATATTAACACTGGATATGTTCAAAACAGAAAGGTGTTACTGGTGTAATATTTGGAAACATAGGGCTTGCATATTTTCATCACTCAATATAGTTATTACAACAGCTAATTGGTAGTCAAGCAGTGTAATTCCTATTTAATTTTTACACTTCTGTCACATTGTCCCCTTAAACTCCAATGGGAATAATAAATAACATGTGAAAAGTCACCAGAAGAAGACAACCTTTAACCTTAGAAATACAAGTCACACTGCACTTTTGTTTCAATCACTTCACTAGAAACAGATGTTATATGTTATAAAGTAAGCACAGAGACACAGAAAAGTCCAATATGAGCATAAAGAAATTATTTATTAGGAAAGCAGCCCATCATATTGAACATATTTATTGACCATTATTATAATGATGTTTCCTTCCCATTTAGGAGATTGTCAACTTCAACTGTCGGAAGCTGGTGGCTACAATGCCTCTTTTTGCTAATGCAGACCCAAATTTTGTGACTGCCATGCTAAGCAAACTGAGATTTGAAGTGTTCCAACCTGGAGATTATATTATCCGAGAAGGGGCTGTGGGTAAGAAGATGTATTTCATTCAACATGGTGTTGCTGGTGTCATCACAAAGTCCAACAAGGAGCTGAAGCTGACAGATGGCTCTTACTTTGGAGGTGAGTAGGAAAAAATGAATGATAACACTGGAGTGAATGCACTAGAACAAAACACTTACAGATAACAGATAAAAAGAGACTTTTGAATAAGTTAACTAAGAGTCACTTGCCTAGATAATTCAAACTGAAGAGTGTGCAAAATATTTCTGGAAAAAATATTCAGTCTGCTTGCTGTTGTGAGGACAGCCATTACAAATGCAGAATGACCTTCCAGAATTTTGAAGTTATTTTGATCAGTGTTATTTAACAGAAAATATTGAAAAAATATAGTCATTTGCATAGTAATTTTATAGCTTTTTAAAGTTAAAATTGACAGGATTAATCTTTTAAAAAATACAAATTTTGAATCATAAATCTAAAGGTAAAAATCATAGTAAGAATTGCAAAATTAGCAATGAATAGAAGAGCATTATTTACATGGAATATTTTGTAATTCACTAATATTTCAACATGTTATTAGTGCTTTTTCACTGAGTTTTAGCACACATCAGTGTTTTTCCTGACAATATATACTATGAGAAACTGCACTTCCTATCTGACTAGGTAGCTCTCTAACAGATGTATATTAATAAAAAAATCAGGCATTAATTTTAATCCTAATTAAATTAATCTGGTAATCCTAATGAAAAATATTTATTTGCTTAGAGGAAGGCATCTGAATATGTATATTTTGATGAAAGCAATTGCTTTTCTTGCATATAATAATTGAGGATTTAAAATAGTTGTTCCCTGTAACTATAAATTATCTTTGTGCAATAGAATAGGTGTCTGCTTTCATGAGCAGCAGAAAAGCTGTTTTTCAGAAGCTGGTTGAATATTTGTGTGTGTACCACTTCTGCCCTTGGGAGTTACAGTTAGCTGGTCATTGTATTAATTTTCTGTTGACTTCCATGAATGATCCCATAACTGACCTGAATGCCTTTCAGAAAAAGCTCAATCAAAAGCCTAATCAGTGCCATTTAGTTGGTATACAGAAGGGGGAAGGTAAGAAAAGTGAATTGGGCTCAGCATTTCAACTGGGCTATAGAGTTACTTAACTAATCCCAGTTTAGAATAATAAGCTGAAGCAACTCCTACTGATCTGGCCAGAAGACCTTGTCACTTCGAAGTAGCCTCTGCAAGGTGATTTGTATCATCAGTATTTGTAGAAGCACTTTGGTAAAGAGGTCTTGTGCTTATCCCACGGGATTAAACTGTAGATGCTGAAGACAGGAGATTAAGCAGAAAGAAAAGGTAGATGCTGAGGATGAAGAAACAGAGCAACCTTGGTCTTGGTCTCCTCTATGCTTAGCAGTGCCCTAGTTTATGAAAATGAGTTTGCAAGAGCCTGCGTGCTGAATCTGGCCATAATACTCCTCTGAACCAGCAGAGGATCAGAGGAGATTGCACATGAAAGTATTTTACATAACTGTCAGCCTGTTGTTGCAGTGCAAACAACTATTTAGCTCGTTCTATTCAACTGCTGCCCTTCTTAACAGGGATGCAGACAAAAAAGTAAGCTACTTCCAATATCCAGACACTACAGGAACTTGCTGCACTGCATACCAAAACACTTTTGCTCATCCAAACTGCAGCTGGGAGGAGACAGGTGTTGCAAAAATGGGTGGTAATGCATCCAAAGCCTGCTGGGGAAAACAGATGGTAATAGCGGCTGCTGTAACATGGTGGAGTGAGGAGAGCTGGAAAAACACAAGTGCACAGGGAGAGAGAACCTGACAGAGGAAATGCCCCAAGATGCCCCACAGTGGTGTGGCTCAGATCTGTTGTAGCAAAACACCATGTATTGTGAATTTCCAGAAGTGTATTTCCAGCTGGGGAGGAGATCTGTCTGGATGAGAGAAGCTGCGGATTCCCTGTCCACCGGCATGTTCAAGGCCAGTCTGGAGAGGGCCCTGAGCAACCTGATCTAGTGAATGGCATCCATGGCAAGGACGTTGGAACTAGATAATCCTTAAGGTCCCTTATAACTCAAACCATGCTATGATTTTATAATTCTATGACTGTAGCTGAAAGGAGAGAAAAAAAGCTAGAAATGAGATATCTGTGAGTTGAAAAGGTTTGGATTGTCAAAGCAGAAAATAAAAAACAGTTCTAAAATTCTCATCTCCCTGGGGAATGCCCACTTTCCCTGAAGCATGTATTAGAATCTGAGTAAAACTTCCTGACCAAAGCAAACACAAGGAATATTGCATAGTGATTAGATAATAAACTGGAAGGTCAAGGCTGCATTCAAATCCTAAAATCAATAAAGCCTTTTTTGCTTAAAAGACACATGATTAATCTGAAGCTGACACTATGTTTAAAATGCTGCTTGTAACAACCAATCTGTATACCTCCCAGGTCTGACACAATACATCAATATCACCCGAGCTCCCAAAAGCAAGTAAAGGGCACAGAGGTGACAGGGTGCCATGCCTAAACAGATCATTTTTCAATTTTTAAATGTATTATGTTTTGAAAGTTCCTCATCTCAGCTCAGAGATGCTAACTTCTGTCAGGTATGTCCCAGAGCTGAGTTACCCTGGGGAACCTTGGCTCTGGAGACATTTGCAGGCTCACCTCCAGAACAGTGGAGGGTTTCACCAGCATCCTGCCTTGGATTTGGAAAACCAAACTCTTAATATGTAAAATATTTCTGTGCTAACGACATTGTATCAGGAAAAAAATTTAGGTAAAAAAACTTATCAGTAAAAAACAACAACCCTTAAGTTGTGGGAGAACTGGAGATTAGTGTGAAAGCCAAGATTTAAGAGGAACCAAAGCAGTATCACGAGTATTTGGGAGTGACATGAATGGAGACTGTTGGGAGAATGAAACCCTAGAAAACCAAAAGTTGCAGTAAAAAAGAGGAAATATCTTGAGGTTTGAGGACCAATGTTGAGTATTTAAATTCTCTTGCCTGACCTTTGTTTTTAATTAAAAACAGGCTTAGATCTGGTCTAATAGGAAACTAGATAAACCTTAAAATTGGTTGGTAATTCTCCTCAAAAAGAATATGCCTGGATAACCACCAATGAAATAGATTAATCAGAACACACCTCTGCTGTACTCTTTCTGTTCATTTTTGAGGGACATGTAAAGTGGTGACAATAGAAAGATCTGGGCTTGACTGCAGTCTGCCTCCTTCCTCATTTCTGCTCACTGGTTTCTCCTTTTGGGAGAGAAGGAGAAAGTACAGTACTGTAACCACAAAGATCTTGTGGTTTATTCCTTGGTATTTCTGTGGGAAGAGCATTCTGTCCTTTGACCTTCATGTGTGTTCCTAAATGTAATCGTCTTGAACTTTGTGTGCAGGAGAATCTTTCGCCCAGCAGTGTGTAGGATGCTCATTTTCATCCCAGTAAGTGGGGTTTTTTTCAGACTGCTGGTTGAAGGACATTATCATCCTATGTATCTCCTCCAAGTGCTAGTAGGAATATGAAAGCAGTTTATGGTACTATCCTTTTCAATAGGCCATGTTCCCCTACCATATTCATGGTATGCTCATGTGAATTTTTATAAAAGGAGCAGGAATTAGACAAGGAAGAATACATGAAACTACTTTTCATTATATTATGCAGTTATATAGTCATTTCTTTTCTACAACAGTGAAATGATGTAAGCTGAAGTGAAGAATAATGGGGTTTTAATACTCTATAGTGGCTTCTATTGGATTTATTTTTAATTGAACTATATCTTATTTTTTTAAAACATCAGTGGATTTTTTTATGTCCTCCTTAATTTTTAACTCTGTTTGCTGATAGTTCCCCATTATTAGAAATTTTTCTCCTAGTTCCCCATTATTAGAAATGGGATTGCTGCCCCTATCAGCATAGCAGTAGATGTATCTTTTCCTCGTACAAGAGAAACTTCTCACACTGACACCGACACAGTTTTCATATGGGAGGAAATAAGGTTGCCCTCAATAGAAATTACCATGGAATCATAGAAACATAAAATGGCTTGGGTTGAAAGGGATGTTTAACATCATCTACTTCTGCTCCCCGCACCATGGTCAGGAACACCTTTCACTAGACCAGGCTGCTAAGAGCCCCATCTGAGTGTTTATCCTTGAACACTTCCTGGGATGGGTCATCCACAACCTCTCTGGGCAACCTGTGCCAGTGCCTGACCACTCTCACAGTAAAGAATTTTTCCTTAGTATCTAATGTAAATCTGTTCTGTTTCAGTTTGAAGCCATTTTCCCTTGTCCTTTCACCACATGCTCTTGTAAAAAATCTCTCTCTGTCTTTCTTGGAGGCTCCCTTCAGGTACCAGAGGATCTCAATTAGGTCACCTCTAAGTCTTCTCTTTTCCAGGCTGAAAAAAACCCAATTCTGTCAGCCTTGCCTTATAGGAGGGGTGCTCCAGCCTTCTGATCATCTTGGCCTCCTCTGTGTTTGTTCCTATAGGTCCAAGTCCCTCCTATCTTGAACACCCCAGCTCTGGGTGCAGTGCTCCAGGTGGGTCTCATCTCAGCAGAGCAGAGCAGAGCAGAGGGGCAGAATCCCCTCCCTGCCCTGCTGCCCACGGGGCTCTGGATGCAGCCCAGGACACGTTTGG
>VWZV01015626.1:31563-43457 GCA_013397155.1 Irena cyanogastra
GTAACTTTTCCCCAAGTAAATTTTTGCTCTCTCTTTTGCTATTGTTACATTAAATTAAATAGAATACTATAAATTAAACAATCAACATGTGGAGAGCTCAGGTGTTGGTCTTCAGAGACAGAAATTTCAAATTACTACAAACAGGCAATAAAAATGTTAGCTAAACTAACATATGCGGCTTTTGTTGGGGGGCTTCAGGGTTTGTTTGGTTGGATTTTTTTAATAGGATGACTAATGAGGGTAACAGCTATCACAAATTGCAAATAGATATCTTTAAAATAGGGTCAGGTAAATAGTTTAAAAAGAGATAAAAGACTGGAGATGGGATGTTACAGAAGTTGCTTTTAATTCCAATCAGCCATTTTCAGTCCCTCTTCAAAACAGTAACTACTCAGTTATGTATGCAGGCTGCTTTATGAACCATCTCTCCAACTAATGAACCCAGATATCTGAAAACAACTCAACAGACAAGTATTGCTGTCATATTTTAAATGAAGAGGTCATGCAGGCACTATCTCCTAACTCAAACCAACTTGTCTGCAATTCCGTATTTAGTATAAACATGGTGGCAAAAGCTGCAGTTTCTGCATAGCTTCCTTTTGGACAGTCCAAATTACAAATCTGGCTGTAAAAGGCAGGAATTATCTACATTTTCCTTTCTCCTTAAGTTCTCTCCCTTGCTGCAGAAATGTTCCTCTTGAGCAGTGTCTATATTTTAGGTTTTCTTAAATGTAGGACTGAATTTTTTAGAACTCAAATTTTTTAGATTACTGAAATTCATTTAATTGCATTCTGAGTAATTTTAAGACCTGGTGGTAGTTATTTTAATAACTATGAAAAAAAAGCATCATATGTCTGGGTTTACCATTGTGTACAATAGCGATAGTGTACAATAGCGATAGTACACTGAAAGATAAAAAGAACACACTAATAATGAGGAAAAAATATGGATAAATTTATTCCATGTTTTCCAGAGTTTAATAAAGAAAAAGGAAATAGAAGTGCAGATGCTTACGTTAAAGTAGCATATTATCATATGAAGCAGCTTCTCCCTGTTTCCTATATTGGAGATGCTTAAGTCAATGTGGAACTGGAAAATCATTCAGTTTCTGAAAAATTGAGATGCCTAGAAGCTTACTGATTTGTTTTTTTTTTTACTTGCTTGAAGTTTATATAGTCCTTTCCTACAGGGAGAAAGAACTCAACCATACTCATACTATGTGTTGTAAAGCTGGGAACTGAGTGCCTCATGCTGTGACTGGCACAGCAAGAAAGCACCCATTAGCTAGTTCTGCTCAGTGGACAACTTCAGCCGCTTGAAAGAAGCAAAGAACTATCGATCTTTGCAGCATGCCAAGATGTTGCTGTCCTGAAGAGCTGATCAAAAATAAGAACAGCCTAAACATGTTGGTTCTGGGAAGTTTACAGGATGGGTGGATGGAAAGAGCACTTGGACATTTAAGTTTTGTCTATAGCAGTTTACTAACCCATCGCTCTCTATAAAATAAACAATATTCTAATCCTGTTCTTAAAAAACATTCCCAAGTCTGTTAGACTGACTGACCCAAGCTTTTGAATTGCTTTGATTTTCCATCTTTCTTCTGCTGCTGGAAGTAATCAGCCTGAACAGCTGACACACACAGCAACCTACATACCCATGACAAGAACAAGTTTCCAGTTGAGGAACAGAAGCAGTAGTCAGCTGTCCTCAGCTGGAAGGACATCTCACTAGATCCTGTAATGTTTAATCTAACAGATGATGGGAAATCACTCAGTTTTGGGATAGATGTATAAAAACTGCTAGTTGTTTTTAACTGTTTTTAATATAGACACTATACAGCTAAAATACTGTTGAATTCATTAATTCGTTACTACACAAATTTGGTTTCTGCACCTAGTAAAGTGAGCTTATGTCCTTGCAAGACAAAGATGCACGTACAATAATTCTGTTTATAAAATGTAACATCCTAAGCTAAGAAATATGGTCCATGGAGACGGAACTGGTTTGGTGTCCTTCAGTGAACTTCCTAACTACTGGACTTGTAACTTACCTTTATCAGCACAGTTTACCATTGGTGGGTACATTTTTTCCACAAAGCAACTTTATATTGGTACTTGGATTTCTGCAGATTTTTATCTCTAGTCAAATGTTAATGTGACATATGAGGCTGAATAATTACATCTGGAATATAATTTATATGTAAAATGAACAGTTGATGAATGGACAAGTATGCACTCTCACAGAAACTGTACTGCTTCTCAGAGTAAAAAAGGAATTTTCCTATATAAAAATTTTCTGTATAAAATGGAAACCAGAAATTATTTCTAGGATGGCCAGTAGATACACACCCATGCAGCAAAGACTAAAAAAGAAATCAACAGCATACATTCTACTAGTGATTAATCTCCCCCACATCTCTAAACAGCACTTATTTTCTCAAAGAAAAAAGTGTTTAGGCATCATGTAGCAACAGGGGAAGGCTTTAAATTATCACCTACAGTGGCATATCAGTACAGTCCATAAGAACAATGAACCTGGTCTCAGCTGGGATCAAAACTTGATCCTTACAAAAAGCCTATTAATCCTATTCTTTAGAATTCATCTTGTGGGCTATGTCACTCACCTTACCTCATCCAGATTTCCTGAAGCCAGCCTTTCTTATTGCTGTCTTTCAGATATGTAGAATTTCCCATGCAGAGTGTTTTGTCACAGTAATGCAATAGTAAAATACAACCTATGTATTCGCTGTTTTATGAGAAACTGATACAGGCAAGCTGTATGTATCAGAAACTGATACATACAAACACTTTCACAGTGTTCCAAAAATTGAACCTGATCCAGCTTTTGCTGAAATTCTGCCATAGAATCACAGAACCACTTAGATTGAGAAGACCTTCAGATCGTTGAGTCTGACTGTTAAACCAGCACTAACAACTCACCCACGTCCCACATATGTGTGCAACTGATATGCTGGTGATAGGTTTTGACTATTATAACTTTCAGAACAAGGTTAGCTTTAAACTTTTATCATTACACATTTCAGTTAGAGTCTTCACAGCAGAAAGTACATTGTATTTGAGCCCATTTCCATATTCTTTTGAGGGCTGTTTTTTATGTGGGAAAGATCCTAGCAGACCACAAATTATGATTTTCACAAATGAATTAATTAAATTTGCAATAAACATGGACTGTAAGAACAAATGAATGTTTTTAGCATCATTCAGTGCTTTCAAACAGTCACTTTTCATTAGGGCAGTGATTGACGTTTGTTTCATAATGTTCTAAGTAACAGTTGTCCAGAGAGATTAAATAATTGAAGTAAAATTTGAATTCAGAATTGAATTACACATTCATTGTAGCCTAATACATAATTTTTAATTGGAATTGAAGGCATTATTTTGTTTGGAAAGACAGTAGTATTTGACACACTGAAAGTGTCAGCATGAAGGCAATGCACCATGCCAAATGCACATAGTAATATTAGTGAGTAAAATGCTGCTGACACTTTATTTTTGTGCTAATAGAGAACCTTGTTCATCCAAATTGTATAAAAATAGTCTATGGCTTTTGTGTTTCACTACACACGCCTATACTATTATTGTATTTCCTAGTCTATTTAAATCAATTGAACATCAAGGGGCTCATAATTGTTAAGGGCACCTGGTGTACTTGATGCCACTGAGGTTCATTTTAAATATGTCATGGCTATTTTCATTACTTTTTTCGTTCCATTATAAGCAAACATTTTGGTTTATTTAAATGAACACAAGTGTTTAACGAGAACACATTTCAATATCCTGTGCTCCTCCTCTCTGGTCCAGGTAAGGAGGATTTCATATATTATTTCTTATTATGCTTGAGGGTCTGTCCAAACACATAGCTGATGGATTAACACATACAATTAGCAAACACTTTAGTCTTATGAACAGGCTACAAATGATGCTATCAATACATATAACAAGGCAACAGAGATGATGTGTCAGTGACTATAATGCAGTTCTACTCAGTCAAGAAACACCACTGGAAATGCAGTATGTGGGTATTCATTCACTGTATTTTTTCTGTAAGAAAACTGTAGTTCAGACCATTCAACTGAAGTTGAGAACACAAAGCTGTCCTTGCTTACTGAGCAGGCAGGCTCTGCAGCAGCACACCCTGACCAGTTTCTGAGCACAGGGACATTTGTCCTATCTTTTCTGACCCATTGTTTATTACATTATCTAACTAGGAGGATTACAGATATTAAAAGCCTTACAGACATACAGTCTTCAGCCTGAAGTTGTGGGTCAGCAGAGTCTGTACATCATAGTTTTTATTTTTATCCCTTCACCTTACTTGACAAAAAATAATAGAAGATGAAGAAAAAAAGTAATTCTATTTGTTGCAGTAATATCCATGAATTCTACAGTCCCATCGTCCTGTGATGAAACCTAATACTGTCTCTTATGGTTTCTTCCCATATTTCTTGTTTAAGTAATCTACAATACAGTAGTCAAGATTATTAATCATGAAAACTCTAACTTTCTCTATTTTTTTCTGCACCCTTCAGGATAATGGGGATTTAGGAGATGCTGGTTTTCTTGGGGGGCATTTGACACTTTTTATACTCAAGTATTTGTTGACAGCAGCAGAAGACACCTATTTATGTGTCTTGTACTGTTTACAGCAATTTTAATTGAAGAGACCTGAAAATCAAGAGGTGATCATTAGTCACACAGACTTCCCAGATAGTTTTCTCTAAATTCAACCATGTATTGTAAAACTTTATTCTTTGTAATACCTAAAGAATATCTTAGGAAATGGAACAGGTATTGATTGCATTTAACTGCTCCCTTTGGGCAAAATATCCATCTCTTGTAACTAAAATGCAGTGGGCTCAATCTAAGGAGAAGAGGTCGGGCTAAGCTAGGAGTGAGAAAACAGGACTGACTTCTGTTATATCTGTCTGGTTCTTTACAGTAAACTGTCATTATTTCATGGGCATCAAGTTTTGTGAGGGACTTTAGGTCAAGTCTCTTACCAGTATTCTCTAAAAATTCTCTACTCTACTCTCCAGTAGTCTCTATAAATTATCCCCAAAACTGTTGGGGTTTAAGTTCATTCTGTGCTAGTACTGCTCCAATGTTCATTTACTTTGATTTATCCAATGTCATTTAAGCATCTTATCCCCTAAGCCTTCAGGGTTAGGTAGCATGTGGAAATTCCTCAAGAAGTACGAGACACAAAAAAAAGGTTCTTCATATTCTAGATTAATAAAATATATATTTCTTAAATGCATACAGCAAAAAAAAAACCCAAACCAAGAACTAGGTTGGTACTTTGTAGAAGTGAAGTCAACAGAATTATTTATTAGTTGGTTTTCCACATTTGAAAATGATAGTTTGATTGAAATTGAACATGTAATGGACAAAAAAAGCAAGGTAGGAGACAGTTTCCTACTTTTGTATTTAAATACGAAGTACAAACTCACAGCCCTTGACTGCTGGAACTGAGTAGGGAAACTATCTCTCACTCTGCTTGAGCTCAAGAATTCTTGATATTTCTAAGTGTGTTCTTAGTCCACAGTTTGAAAATGAGATCAACTCAAACACTAATTTTTGCAAATGACTTTCTAATTTTCTGTATTTCAATCTAAATAACGTAAATAAATATTCTACTCCACATGTTTTGCTGTTACAAGCCTCAGACACTGAGTTTGGCCTCTACGCAGTCACCCTGGTACTGTGGGTGGATGAATTAGAAGTCAAAGGTTTGGGGCTGTCTCTTGGGACTCTGCACATAGCTTCAGTTTCCACTGTTCCAGAATAATGAATTCCTGTTAGGGGCACTTGCAGAGAAAGGCTACTGGACTAATCATACTAATTCAATTTTTTAATCTAATGAGAAAAAGGTCAAATTTGTAAGTTTTCTCTCCCAAAATACCTAGGACATAAACATCAAGGAAACAGAAGGCATATTCATGCTTCAAGTATTTTTTTTTCTCAGAACAGCTCTTATATTCAGATATCATTACATCATGATATCATGTATTGCATTGGTTCAGTAAATCTGGTAAATGATTAAAGGGATTGGTCCTCTATAGCAGCTGTATATTTAAAAGAAAATCAATAGAATCACTTGGGTTTATTCAGCACTTGGGTTAATCAAAGTCATCAAGCTGTGTTTGACAGCTGATGGATCATTTCTTAGAACTTGAAGCACTACTTTAAAAAGGCTTGATAAAATCAGTGTTCATACTGAAAAAACCTATAGGCAGGGCTCTTAAAGGACATGAATTATTTTTTCAGAGTAACAAAAACAGAATCAAACACCTTCAGAATTGTCCCTGCAACCTTATGTAAGCAGAAATAGAAAAATTGCTGCTGAATACTAAATTATTACTTGTTAGCACAGAGGAAATTTCTAACTTTAAAGTTTCACATGGTTCAGTAACTTCTTTGTTTTCAGTGTGTGCTGAATTTTTCTCTCCCCAGAGATCTGCCTTTTAACCAAGGGCCGTCGAACTGCCAGCGTACGAGCAGACACATACTGTCGCCTGTACTCCCTCTCAGTGGACAACTTCAACGAGGTCCTGGAAGAGTACCCCATGATGAGGAGGGCCTTCGAAACAGTGGCAATTGACAGACTTGACAGGATAGGTATTTATTTCATTTTTCTGCATATGATTAATTCTTAAAATCCTACCACATTTTCTCTCCCTTGAGCTGCATGATAAAACAGCCCTCTTTAAAAGTTTTTTTCTGTGATGCTGCAGTAAATGTTTTCTTGATCTATAAATAACACATGTGTGCAGACAAGAATTTTGCAGTCTCACTTTTAAATAATAAAGACCACTGAGTTTTAGAAAGGTCTTGTACTCCCTTGAGGATTATTTTTCATACTTTAATTACCATTAGTATTATTTATTAATCTTGTAGATTTCTTTTGCTGCCTTCAGCACTTGATAGGATTTATGCTGTGTCATGAGCAGTAGATGACATTTTCCTAAATAAACTGCTTACAGATGACATCTATAATGCTGGGAAGCGCTGAAGCCTCTCAGCACTCACAAACCCATTGTTTGTTGAAGTGAATTAATCCTTTGCAGCCAGGCTCTCATCTTCCTCACAACATGGGCACTGCTAGCCTTGATGGCTGCACACTGGCACTGCTCAGATCTGCCTGCAATCAGAAAAGCAGTCCAATAATATGCAAGGCAGGAGGGTATGGCAGATTATCAAAACAAGTGGTGTAAACTTGCTGTTCCAGTATTTAGGACCTCCCAACAGTACATGCTAGGCAAAGCATAAAGTCTTCGGTCAGGAGAATTGCACTCTGATCATTATTGCTGGCACTGGTTTTAAAACACAGCTGGAAAAAAAAAAACACTTATCCTGTTTGGTGGTGTTTCCTCACGTTCACAAGAAGATTTCAGTCTGAGGATTTCTCCACATCAACTCAATACATGAAACTCCTACAATCTGTCTCGCAAGGCTCTCTGGAAATGCAGTCCAACCTCAAGTAATATGTGCTTGAAAAATATTAGCAGTAAAGTTCCAGTCTGTTCTTAGAGTAGCAATCTCATTTGAAGTACAACGTTTTATCCAAAAAAAAAAAGACAGCTGAGTGCCATTTTGTTCCCAAGCCTCTGATGACTCAGTGTCTACATCTTACAGACAGTGAGCCATCAAGCAGACATCAGGTCACAGTGTACAGCAGTCTTCACTGTGCAAGCAGGTATCACATTATCCACGAGTTCATATTAGTTCACAAACACTTAAAAACACTGGTTACTACTCACGTCTAGTAACTAGTTGCCAGAAAAGTGCTGGATGGCAGGTGTACTTTTAAAAGATGTAACTGTTTAGTGGAAATTCAGACAGTTTTGCACGAGAGAGAAAGATGATGTAGGTGCAGAGCACGATGACTTTTTCTGACAGTTGTTCGGGAAACTACGGTTCTTACATGTAATTGCAGTAATAACAGTAAACTGCAAGTGAAGGGGCAGAGAAAGGCGGTGCTCCGAAGGCCCGCGATGCGCAGAGCGCTGCGGGCTGGCTGCATGCGCAGCACAACCGGGGGAGCTGCGGCACTGCCAGCGTGGCATAGCCCCCTGCTGCCGGCGTGGGGCTCTGCCCCTGCACCTCGGGCTCACTAACTCTTCTGCTTCTCTGTGAAGGGAAGAAGAACTCGATCCTGCTGCAGAAGTTCCAGAAGGACCTCAACACTGGCGTTTTCAACAACCAGGAGAATGAGATCTTGAAGCAGATCGTGAAGCACGACAGGGAGATGGTGCAGACCATCGCCCCGGTGAGCCTGCAGCAGATGCCAGCCCTCAACTCCAGCACCTCGGCCTCGTCGTCGCGCGGCAGGACACAGTCTCCTCCCGTATACACCAGCAGCAGCCTCTCGCACACCAACCTGCACTCGCCCTCGCCCAGCACGCAGCCGCCACAGCAGGCTGTCATCCTGTCGCCCTGCTCCTACACCACGGCCGTCTGCAGCCCGCCGGTACAGAGCCCGCTGGCCGGCCGAACTTTCCAGTACGCCTCGCCGACCGCCTCGCAGCTCTCCCTCATGCAGCAGCAGCAGCAGCAGCAGCAGCAGCAGCAGCCGCAGGCGGCGCAGCAGCCGCCGGGAGCCGCGCAGAAGAACGAGGTGCACAAGAGCACCCAGGCCCTCCACAACACCAACCTGACGCGGGAGGTGCGGCCGCTCTCCGCCTCGCAGCCCTCCTTGCCGCACGAGATCTCCACCCTGATCGCCAGGCCTCACCCCACCGTGGGGGAGTCCCTCGCCTCCCTCCCGCAGCCCGCCCCGGGCCCCGGCGTGCCTCCGGCCGGCCGGGCCAGCGTGCCCCAGCGGGTCTCGTTGTTCCGGCAGATGTCCTCGGGAGCCATCCCCCCGAACCGCGGGGCCGCGCCGCCCGCGGCCCCGCTGCCAAGGGATTNTTTTTCACAACCATTACCGAAGATTAAAATTAGCGCTAATATTACTTATTTTTAATGTGTTGACTTTAAAATCAGCCTAACAGATTTCTCTGTTTATGAGATTGGCTGTTTTCATGGGGAAATTGTCAACACAACGACAAACTTCAAACAAGTATATTTAAAAAAAAGAAAAAAAAAGAAAAAAATNTGCTGCCGGCGTGGGGCTCTGCCCCTGCACCTCGGGCTCACTAACTCTTCTGCTTCTCTGTGAAGGGAAGAAGAACTCGATCCTGCTGCAGAAGTTCCAGAAGGACCTCAACACTGGCGTTTTCAACAACCAGGAGAATGAGATCTTGAAGCAGATCGTGAAGCACGACAGGGAGATGGTGCAGACCATCGCCCCGGTGAGCCTGCAGCAGATGCCAGCCCTCAACTCCAGCACCTCGGCCTCGTCGTCGCGCGGCAGGACACAGTCTCCTCCCGTAAACACCAGCAGCAGCCTCTCGCACACCAACCTGCACTCGCCCTCGCCCAGCACGCAGCCGCCACAGCAGGCTGTCATCCTGTCGCCCTGCTCCTACACCACGGCCGTCTGCAGCCCGCCGGTACAGAGCCCGCTGGCCGGCCGAACTTTCCAGTACGCCTCGCCGACCGCCTCGCAGCTCTCCCTCATGCAGCAGCAGCAGCAGCAGCAGCAGCAGCAGCAGCCGCAGGCGGCGCAGCAGCCGCCGGGAGCCGCGCAGAAGAACGAGGTGCACAAGAGCACCCAGGCCCTCCACAACACCAACCTGACGCGGGAGGTGCGGCCGCTCTCCGCCTCGCAGCCCTCCTTGCCGCACGAGATCTCCACCCTGATCGCCAGGCCTCACCCCACCGTGGGGGAGTCCCTCGCCTCCCTCCCGCAGCCCGCCCCGGGCCCCGGCGTGCCTCCGGCCGGCCGGGCCAGCGTGCCCCAGCGGGTCTCGTTGTTCCGGCAGATGTCCTCGGGAGCCATCCCCCCGAACCGCGGGGCCGCGCCGCCCGCGGCCCCGCTGCCAAGGGATTCTTCCACAGTCTTAAGCACAGAGCCCGAGGGAGACAAACCGCGATTCGCCTCAAACTTATGATCCCTGGTGACTGTGAGCAACAGACTTGCAACAAACCGAGCACCATCCCCCGAACTGTTTTAGCCTGTTTCCTAATGTGCCCCAGCAGTCTACTATGAGAAAAATAACTTAGAGAGCTTTGCCCTATGTAACGAATGTAAAAGTTTTATATATATATATTTAAATATATANAGCACTGACTGATATTTTGAAACCTTTGTTACTTCATTTATTGCGTATACGTTGTTAATTTCTCGTGAAGAATTCAGTTGCTATTTCGCATTGCATTTCATATGTTAGCATCATCCATTGGAATTTAGATTGGAAAAGAATTATATTGCAAACACCTGCAGTGTAAAAGGAGGCACTAGCACTCCTCAGGATAGGTTGTAACCTCATGGTATGTCAACCCTTCTGTTGTCTAAGAGAATTGGGTGGACTTTGATCTTCACACTGCTAAAGACTTTTCAAAGACTAAATATTTCCGTTGTAAATAACTTTTTAGACCCAAGCAAAAATAGATGCTGTGTGGTGTACCATTGCAAGCTCTTTGTTTAGGAATTTAGGTTCCGCTTTTCACTTCAAAATTTACAGTTTTAAAATTTGTTAAAGCTAAGTGCAACACAACTGTTAAATTGTAATGCAATGGCTTAAAACCTACAGTGTTACTTTTACATGCAATGTTTTATGCAAAATTGTACGCTTGATCCTGCAAACCGCTTGTACTTCACCAATACCATCACTTTTCTTCTTCTTGCCCTCAATAGCATCTGAGAATATTCCATGCATGCTCTGGAAAAAAAAAAAAGACAATAAAAATAGGTTTGGTCAGTAGGAAAAGGCTTTATGGTATCTTAGAAAATAATAACCATTCATTAATTGTGTCTACCTTAAAATTCCTATAATGCTGACTTTGAATCTCTGGTTTAAGTCTAGAAGTGAGGTTTTTCATTTAAAGGATTATTTGTAAACCACAGCTTGATTTAGAATTTCAGGTGCTTTCTGTGTCTTCACTGTAGTTTTGTAGTTGACTGTGGTGTTAATTTACAAAAATAAATATAATATAGCATCAAGTCTGTCTGGAAATGCACGATTTGCTCTGTGTATATTGTAATTAAATGGTTAGTATATCCTAAGGCATGTAGTGTCAAACATAGCCCATAGGTATGAGGTTTATTATTTTTTATGTCTTCAAAACAGAAAGGAAATGGTGACAGAAAGCAGGGTTAAAGCATACTGTTTTGTGAACGTTTTGTTTTTGTTTGCTCAAACCTTCACATTATCTTATCCACAAAAAAAAAAAGAAAAAAAAAGTCGTAATCGTTTGTGCCTGATTTGTCATATTAAATAGAGATTGAAACTAAATGTGTCATAATTTAACTCACTGAAAAATCAGCATTATGGATATGATACAAGCATATATTCTGTTCCTTAAAACCCAGCTGACTCTGTTAAGGAAATGGATGCAAAGGAGTTCTCCTCTTCCCATCAATGCTGAGTTAAATGATGCATGGAAAAATTAAATAACATCACAAACTACGTAATGCAGTGAATCCAGATGTACTTGAGAGCCAAGTAAATTCTCTAAAGCTAACAGAGCTTGAACCCGTGCTGCCTGTTATACCTTTTACTAAAGTGGTACATCAAATAAAATTTTTAAAAATCTTCCTTTTTTTTGCTGACTCACATTCACCAGTAAAGATCGATGTAATTAACCCACTAACATGCTGCTGCCATTAATTTAAGTGACCTGGAGTGGAAATGGGGAAATGATTGTTTAAAAAAGTGTCTCAAACATTATGGATACGCTGCAAGACCATTTATTTATGAGTACAATACCCCTTATATTATTTTAATGCTAACAAATTCTGTCAGTTAATTAAGATCATATACTGATCT
>VWZV01015626.1:43508-79097 GCA_013397155.1 Irena cyanogastra
TTTTGCCTTACCATAAAAGAAGAACTGTTTGCTTATATCTTTTCTTTATTCTGTGCCCAAAAGTGGTATGTCCTGAGTATGGGGAGGTGGAAAAAAGCTTCCTGAGTAATTCTCTGCATTCCATGAAGATGGAATAAGAAGGCTTAGAAATTCAAGGATACTACCTGATTTACACAAGCTGTTCGTAAGCTGTGTTTCCTCTGCAGATTAGAGAAATTTATTTCCCCAAAAAACTCTCATGTAAGCTATTACCGTTTATCAGAAATATATCAGGACTACAAATATTTGAAATTTAAGCTTGTTTTTATATATTAAATATTTTGGGGGACAATTGCAAATAGTTGTTAGTGTAACTTAAGGAAAATGTATTCTGTCATATTTTCACTTTATCTTACTGTGTGTGCCAATCTCAGATGATGTACCTCTGAATTTGTGTGTAAAAGTTGAGATTTCAAGGCACCATTGACATGAAAGTAATGTTCATTAATCTCATTTTAGGTCATTGTAAATTAAAAAGCACAGTCCATTCAAATCAGTAGCACATTGTGTGTTTTACATTATCTTCGGTAGGATCAATAGCATTCTAAATTGATAAATTGATTTTAAGCAAGCATGAGTAGTTGTATTTTAAATTTGCACTGTAAAGTGTATTGTGAATTCCTTTCACTAGTGTTTCTTCTTTTCTTTTACTTTCCATTGCTAAGATACAGCTCTATTCTAATGCTAGGCAATGAAGTGATTTTCAAAAATACCAGCATTTAACCAGAAGAATTTTGTTAAGCAGCAAAATCCAGTTCTCCTGTCTGCATTTGACCACTTCACAGAGTATATATTGCTGTCTGGTCTAGTCTTACTATTTCATACATGTTTGTGTCCAGAACCAAACAAAACAAAGGGTTGTTTTTCAGTGGTATTTCATGTCACTAAACGGGATATTGATGTATATTTACACACTAAATTATATATTTTTAGAGTCTCCTTATTTCTAATATCTCTATCTACCTCAGCCTACTTCATACCTTACCTTGGACTGGAACCAAAGTAAATTTTGTTCTGAATAGCAAAGTTTAATGCCTTGATGCATGTCATTAAGAGGTAAACTTAATAGTTCTGTTTTCAAAATTTGAGTGCTCACACTGACTTCAGTGTTTCTATACATGTGCATTCTTTTCTACTGTACAAGTGACATTGTTCAGTGAAGAAAAAAATCATTTTATTTTAAAAATAAGATGGTAAACTTTTAAATTAATCTGAAATTCAGCTTCTCTGGGAATACTCAGTGACAGTAATTTCTGCCGTTCAAAAGTCCTCTGTTCACAAAAAAAATGCTGCACTATAGGAAAAGAAAGTGTTTCTTTACAAATCATAGGTCTGAGCTATAAGCATCATTTGAACACTGTTACAGTTGGGTGTGCAAATTTATTTCTTTAGTGGTTTGGCCTTTCCTCTCCTTCCTTTTTTTTTTTTTTAATCAAGGAACTGTAAGAGCATTAATATTGTCCCAGACTATGTCCTAAGAGAAATACATGCTGTGAATTTTGAATTTATAGATTTTTTTCCCCAACAATCAGTACCTAGTGCTTGCATACTTAGCTGTGTGAGTCATCCTCTTGATCATCTTAAAGTCACAAAATCTGTGATGTTCTGTGGGTAGTACATTGAGTGCGACCATTCATGCTTAAACACCTTTTCTTCAGAAAGCCAAATATGTGCAGTCTGTTTCCTGTTTTGTCACTGCTGTGTAGAGGTTTTAAGTAGAGATCTGGTTTGGAAGTTTAAAAAGTTCCTGTGTATCAGAGGACAATAACTGCAGTTTTCATGTGGGCAGTTAGGCATTTTAGGTTCCTAGGCCAGGCTGTTCTTGAATTGGACTTTTTCTTTCTCTGCGAAGTCAACATTAATAATGGGTTTGCTGTGTTTGTTGCACCAAATGTGCAATCTGCATTTTTGAGGAGAGGGCTGCATTGTTTTATAGCATTTAATTTTTTCTAAGTGCTGGAAGATTTACATCCATATTCGTTCCTCTAGTTTAGCCAAGATGCAATGTTAGCAGTAACTGTTGCCAGGTTATTGTCCACTGCAACAGGAAATCTAGGTAAAGCGAGATGAGCAGCAGTATTAGATGTGGTCTTAAAAAGAACCAAAAATACTCCCAAATATGAACCAGACTGATCAATTCACATCTGGACCTTCCATGATAAAGTAGATTATATTGCAATTGCAGACTTTGCTTTTTTAAAATCTGCTAGTCAATACCCATTTTGTCTGTAATTTTTCTTCATCCTCTGCTACATCATCTTGGCAACAGAAATATGTACCAATATTTGTAGACAGTGCATCTCAACTGTATTTCAGTTTAGCTGATACCTGCATGTTAAATATCAAAAAGATTAAGAAGTCTGGAGTTAAAAAGAAAAAGAAAAAAAAGAGAAAAAAAAGAAAAAAAGCCAAGAAACAACCAGACATGATAAAGAGATGATGCATGTGTGGATTTTACCAACTGGTATTATGCTAATGCCTTCCATCAGGAAGGACTGAAGTACAGTCACTGATTCACTTGGATTATTATATCACAGATAATTGTGCTCTTGGTAGAACTGGTGAATGCCATGGAAAGATTCTAGAGAGTGATTTTGATATCTCCTTTGTTTTCTCCAAAAGCAAGAAGTTGTTCATCAGATCCACCAGACAAATAATAATACAGATGATGTAATTCAAGGCTGTTGCTTTTGATCGTGTCTTTTTTGTAAGACAAAAAGATGTGGACACAATTCAGAGCGGCTAGTGAAAACCTTGTCTGAATTAATGCAATAGATAAATTATAGAGCATATGCTAATCTTAGTACATAACATCAGAAAACAAGCATTTAAACCATGAAAAAAGTGCATTTGTTCAACACTATGTGTATGATTTAAGGTGGTGTGTGTCCCTATACAATGTGTAATCTGTCTGTGGGTTAGATCAAAGATAATCTCTGAGCCAGAAAGTGAGAAACTGCCTCTTTATGCTTTTAATCTCCCATTTTGTTTGTACACATTTAAATGTCCCAGAATAAGAAATCCAAACAGAACAACAACAAAAAAGGACATTACAAATGCCTAAAGTTTTGATCCTCTATTAATAAGCATTCCAACTGGTTTTCTGTTTTCAGTGAGAGCTGCATTAACCATAATGAAAGTGTCTAACATATATCACCTCCTAGGTTTGGAGTTTGAGAAGATGAATACTATCTATCTGTTGTTTTCTTGCTCAGGTCTATGGCAGTGAAGTGTTCTGGGAGAGGAGTCGTGTTTTTAACAGGTCTTCTGTCATTGTTTTAACAGCTTGCTAAGAAAAAGAAGGTTGGCATTGTTAATAAGTGGCAAAAACTGACATATCTGGGGTAAACTTCCATAGTGTAAGCAGTGTTATTGCAGCAGGCAACGCTGAGCACAGAGCACCATATGTCATGGTCCTGGTTACACTGGCTGTTTCAAGTCCATGATTGTTAATGAGGTCACATGTTGTTTATTCCTGCACTCTGCTTGGGTCACTTTTTGCTCTCTTATCCTGTCCCTGATACTCCTGTGCAAAACAGACATGCAGATATCTGGAACATACACAAATTGTTCTAGAACAGTTTTTTTCATCATTTCAGCTGCGATAGGTAAAAAAATTCCTTGCATCAAGTGGAATGATTGTTCTCTAGGGTTTTTTTTTCCTTTTTTTCTCCTGTGTTTGGAGAAGGTTCTCAGTAGTGATGTGAAATACTGATGTCGTTGCCCAAGCACAATGAAAAGAGCAAAAGTGACAATAACAATGAGTAGAGGAAAGGCAAAGAGAATTGCCAGAGGCAAAAAAAAATTATTTCCTTGAAATAAGGCATTTTGTGTTGAGATTCCCTGAAGGACCTGAAAAGGATAGGGGAGGGAAGAGGACAACATGTCATGTCCTATTTAAGGCTGCCAAGCAGCTCTGTCATGAGGGTAGTGATAAAGCAGGAGGAGCAGGAGAAAACAGTCTCTCTTGTTTCTGCCACGGATATTGGACTTCTTTTAGCTAATTTATTTTGTTTATTTTGAGTACTGGAAGTTGATAGGCCCACTTTGCTGTTTGCTTCTGTTGCTATTAGAGATGGGCCTGCTAGAAGAAGGATGTAAGAGAGATGGTCAAGAATGTCACAAAACTGGTGGGTATTCTGGGCATTTTATGTTCACTGATATCATGAATCCTGGTAGCATCTTTTCTACATACAAAAATGTAGGGTTTTTTTCTTGTTACAGTAGCATTGCGCTGTGTGTCTAACAATTTCTTTGATAATTATTGGACAATGTGCACAAGATTTGTAAGCATTGCTAATTAAACTTAAGCATAGGCTGAAACAATTTTAGTGTGAATCAGTCCAAATAACTGAGTTGAAAACCCCTAAAAAATACTACTGGTCAGGGCTTGGTGGAGGCTGGGACACAGTATAAGTAGCATATGAGATTTCCAATTAAGTTTTTTCCAAAGATTAATTCTACATAGACCTTACACATCACCCTATCTTCCTTTTTTTTCTTTTCCTTCTTTTTTTTTGACACATCCTGTAAGTCATTTGTTGGCTTCTGGGAGTGAAGCCAGAACATCACTGTACTGATGATGAAAGTCAGCAAATCATGACAGTACCCCAGAAAACTGTGATAAAACTGTCTTTGGCAGCCAGAGACTATAATCAGGAAAGGCTACTTGTTTGCTTCATAGTATATCCTGCAAATATTAAAGAGAGCCATTCATTATTTTGAAATCCATCAAGAATAAAATAACTAGAATATGATTGAATTCTATTTATACATTAAGTTTTAACACTGTAGTTGGGGAAAAGCAAGCTCATCACAGATAATAATGTCAAATCCGGGACAAATAAATATATGCCCAGTGACTACACCTAACAACCTACAATTAATGAGTTTTGGGAGAAAAAGAGATATAATTCATTTAACCATTAACATCCAAAAACACTCATACAAACTGCATTTTGTGATGGAACATCTTATCTCAATAGGCCTCATGTAAATTAGTTGAAATTTTATTGGTACTAGCAGCTTGAATATGTGGCCTTTCAGCAAAATGATGGAAAGCTATTCAGTGATGTATAAACATACAAATAATCAAGTCATATTGAACAGAACAAAACTGAAACAGTTATCTACATGTATCTAAATCTTGTGCATGGGCTTTTATGCAGAGAGCAGTACAATCCAACCTTCTATACCTCAAATCCAAAGACTGCACCTTGGATATTAAGTTGTTTACAGCCATCTGTAGTCTCCAGCCATTGCTAAGTGCATGCAATACCATCAGTGACTGATGGGATGTTTTTTCAGCCAGCAGAAGAATGCTGTACTCAAAACGATTCCTTTTAAACTTCTGGTGCAGGGAAATTTAGCTGAAAGTATTTCCTAATCTTAAACTGTTAACCAGTTAAAAAAAATATTAAATGTAATACTTCAGATATTTTATTGTAGATTTTTTTTTCAGAAAGTAGAACTCTCATTTAGATAATATGTTAGATTTCTACCATGTACTCAGATTAAGGTTACATCACTAGGAATAAGTTTTGATTATTGCCTTAATTTCTTCTATTTTATGTTGACATTAGACAACAGTGTTGGACTACAAGAAAGAAACCCTAATGTAACAGAACTGAACAGAGGAATTTTTTTAAGGTCTGGAATAAAGAAATCTCCCACTGTTCAAAGCACTGTGAACAAATTCTTCAGCTGTGTTCCCCAAGTTTCATGGCAGTACCAGCTTTTCAGCTTCGGTGCATCTCTTCTGCTCAGAGTTATTCATTTAGCATTCATTCACTAGCCTTTTTTTTCTAGTCTTCCCTAGTCCAGCTTGAATTTCTACTCTTTTTTTTCAGGGCAAACAGACCATTTACCACCATTACCTGTGTTTTAAGGCAGATCAAATGATGTGTACAACCATTTGCATGGGTTGTGAGATGAGTGCACAGTCCTGCTGACAAGTCAGTAATTAGCAGCATCCCTCTGGGACCAGTGTTAAGGCCAATGTAGTGCAATGTCTTAATAATTCTGATGGGGGGACAAAGTGCACTTTCTGCGAATTTGCCAGCACCCCACAGTTGACAGGAGGCAGGGTGGGCAAGCAGTTAATATGACAGAGGACAAGGGCATTCATTGGGTTCTCAACAGGCTGGAGAAACAGGCTTACATCTCATGAAAGTCAACAAAGCAAATGCAAAGTCTTGCAACTTTATGCAATGGAATAATACTGTTCAGCATTACAGTCTGAAGGATGTTTATGTAGAAAACAATTTTGCAGAAGAGCTGAGGACATGATAGGTCCTGTGGATGACAAGATGAGCTTCAGCTAAGGTTGTGGTCTGGCGGCAAAGACAGCACTTGACACGCTCGGCTGTATTAGCAAGGCAGCAGTCAGCAGCCTGAGGGAAGTGATCTCTTCCCTCAATGCAGCACTTGTGGACTAAACCAGGAGTATTGTGCCCCGTTCAGGGCTCCCCAGTGCAGGAAAACCATTGAACAATGGAGCAAGTCCAGCAAAGGATACCCAAGATATCCAGGGTGATGGACAAGGAGAGGTTGAACATGCTGAGCTTGTTTAGCCTAAAGATGTGGATGGGCCTTGGGAAGGCCTTATTCCTGTCTGTGAATACCTGATCAGAGGATACGGATGTGCTGGTACCAGACTCCTCTTGCTGATGCAAGCAGTAGGTTGAAAGGTGATGAAAATAAGTTGGAACAGATGGAGTTGCAAATAGATGTAAAGAAGAAATGTTTTTTACTGATAGACCGCACATTTACTGTGTGGAAAACAAGCTGAATGAGACTGTTGCATCACTATCCTTGTGGTGTACAAGACTAAGCTTGAGCACTGCCCCAAGGAACTTGATCTAACTAGACCTGTCTTGAACAGGGTTGTACTGGATAGACTCCAGAGATCGCTTCCAACTTAAATTTTTATGTGGTTTTGTGATTGTAATGTCACCATCTGTGCCCACCACTCCTGCCCTCTCAGCACCAGCCAGTTTGTCTGAACAACCATGCATTCTTATGTCACAAAGTCAAGGCCACTGGTGCTTCGTTGTTAATATGGAGACCTTTTCTGGCTTGGGCATTGTAGAGCAGCCCTTGTACAAGATGCTTTAGGAGAAGTGGAGTTCCCTGGAATCGCTCCTCAAATTAAAAGCAAGAGGGAGAGAGAAGAACATAGAGGAGTGAGGAAAATAAGTTAAATGTCCCAGGTAATACAGTGTCCTTCCTGCTGGAAAATTCTTAAGTAAAACTGCCAATTTTTTCCTCAGGCAGTGTTATTTCTGCATGCACTCAAACCTCTTCTGTTCACTTAGCTGACAAGTATTTTTACTATCTCTCACACTTAACACTATGGTGCCAGCAGGCTAGGCTGCATTCCCTTCTGTCTCTTGCTATAAACTGGAACAAAAACTGTCAGCAAACTTATAGTTATACAGCTGAAACTCAGTTTTCATTTGCGGCAGAGATGCAACAGGTAATACATCTTGCTTATGCTTCTGTGAGGATTACAGCCCAGCATCCTCATCTATAATACAGAAACCAGGGTATATTTGGTATGTATTGGTATGGTTTGGTATGTTTTGTCTCCACACAGAAGCTGAACATAGCCTTGCGTGTTGCTTCTTTCTGCATTGAAAGAAGTTAAATATTCTGTTTAACTACAAATCAAACTGATTTTGATTTTGTGTGTGTGCAGTGATTTTCATGGACCAATAATACTGCAGAAAATTGAAATAGGAAGAACTTGTACCTGTAAAAGCTGGTACATGAGAAGACAGACGTTCACATGTTTCTTCCAGACGTGTTTGGATTGTGTGACAGCCATTGCTGTCATTCAAGAAGTCATTTCAATTAGGCTTCAAAAAGATTATTATCAACTTTTTTTCATTTTTGAGGTTAAAAGGTGCTTTCTGATTGAAATCAGAGCAGTAGAGGGGCCTCTCTGGCTTTGTTGGCTGAGTGATTTGCTAAAGGTTTCTACAAACCAAAGTTGCATGCTAAGATTGTTTTACTATTTCAGGTGCCAGACTCCAGGCATTTTGAAACATTCCCTTCCCGTTCTCAGACCCTACATGTAGAAGTAAGCTAAGAGCCCGAGAGGAGTTGCTGTTCAATGCAGTTGAAGACTGCTCTTAATAGTATCTTATTTAATTTGGATTTTAAATGCTAACATGAAGCAGTGGTATACTGCATATTGCTGAAAGTTAATTATTATTATTATTATTATTTATCTCAAAGTTGGGGTAGGCTCTCTATGTGTGTCAAATGAAGTTTTAGTCGTTTTCAGGTACATGCTGCAAAATTCAAACCTTTGTGCTCAGTTAGAGCAGATAATCATGGTAACCATATTACCATTTTAACTCTGCTCATCAGTTATTCTAAGTAGCCAGGTGCTCCACTACCATTCAGAGTCAGCTCTGAATCATTATGCTATAAGTAAAGGCTTCTGCAAGTAGTCAGTATTAGAAGAAGCTTCTGCTTTCCTTTTGGCTTACCTATCATATGTATTCAAATATGTATTCAAATAAATCATCTTCCTGAGGATGATGCATAAGCCAAAAGGAACACAGTAGAATATTCCTATCCCACAGGAAGCCTTCTGGCTATATTTCTGGAAGAGGAAAAAAACAAGTTCCGCTTTGGACAAGTGTGATTTACAGCCTTTGAGACACGTAAGATTCAGAGCCTAAACAGCTGAGTTTTTATGGTCACTTTTACAAGAATGATGCTTGCTCCCAGTTTGTTACCTCTTGGATTGTGTGGAACCTGTATTTTTCACACAGGATAAAAAAATTGCAAAGTGCTGCATTGCACTCTGTGGCCTCACGTAGACATTCCTTATTTTGTAGAATACAGAGTGGTCAGCTTCCTTTATTCCTTGCAACAAAAAAAATTGAGGAAGTCTAAAAGCTTAAATAGCAATTTATGCATCTGCCACTGCCACTCTCTTATTTAAAATTTCTTTTCCATGCTTCCTTGGCCTCTCATCCTTGCATTCATTTCTGTCTCCATTATAAAAAATGTCCTCTTTTATTGATTTTAATTTCTTTATTTTTTGTAAATCTCTGCTTTTTTATCAACTTCTCTTAACAGTTAATGGTGATTTACTTTACTTAATGCTAGCCTTACATTTAAAAGATGTAAAGATAATTTACAAGTCCTTCTAATTAATTAAAGTGTAAAGTCAATCTGGCAATTTTGTTTATTGCTACAAGCTTTACTGATGCTGCTTAGCCTTAAATACATTGCCAAATGACTGTTGCTAAAACCGAGACATCTTAATGGCTCTGCTGGCCCATGTGCAGATGAGCAGTGTCTATACCCAAATTCCAGAATAAAATCCAATTGTATTAACTGATGATGTACAGGAAGCAATTTTTCATGTGACATGAGAGCTGTCTTGCGACTTTTGCTTCTTAGTTTTTATCATGTACAATGGGATGAAAGAAAGTCCTATGGAACATACTGAAGTGGGGCTGAGACTGTTGACTGAAATGTAAATGTGGTTTCCCAGATAAGGGCCCTAAATGGAAAGGTACAGTTTCAATCTATACAGTCTGCAAAGTGCTCATCCAATGAATGAAATGAGCAACTCTGCTAACAGTAGAGTTTTGCTGATCAATGTTTTTGTCCAGGAGGGATCCTGCAGCTCAGGGACTCTGTGTATCTTTATTGCAGCTATGTCAGCAGAACACTGGAGTGCAAGCTCAAGAAACAAGTTGTTACAGGCAACTTTAGTGACTTTATTAGAATTCACAGAGTCAACCGTTTGAGCAAACGTTTCCTGAGCTAATCTGTGATCTGAAGAGGTGCTTAGTCTGTTTCCAAAACAAGTCAGGCTTTATTTTTCTTGAGCCTGGAAGTCTTCGTTTTGAGAATCATATACTGCTTTGTAAAGAAAGAAAAATAATGATATAAACCCGTCTTGCAGTGTTTATAATAGTGGCTGTGTTGATTCCAGGAGAAATAGGAGTCACACCACGTTAATTACGTATCAGGCACAGTCCATATCGGTGACATGGTTCTGTGTTGAAAAGGTGGTGTCAGCAAAGGCTTGTTAGTGCAATGGAAACTGAGAAGTTGGATGTGATTAGCTCAGAAAAGATTGCTATCCTTTCTCTTAATTACACTCCCTGTGAATTACAGATGGATTATATCTTCAAAGTTTTTTGTGGTTCCATTAAAGTCTTGTTAGAGGAGCAAGTATGGGAATGGGTTTTAGTGATACGACAGACGGCATTTAGATTTCGGGTTTCTGAAATTGAAAAGACCTGAGCTTAAATGAAATACATAAACTTATTTTCAGTTCTTAGTAACTTCTTTCCTCCTCAAAATAGTAACATAAGAACAAAATTGATTAAGATCTCTGTGTGAATAAAATACCTATCATCTAATATAATTTCCAATTTCCCTTACCCAAGAAAACTCGAGGAGGTGGCAAGAATTTTCTTTATTTATGTTGCTTCATTTCCTTGTCTTGAGTAAGGTAAAATGGGATAGTTCAGCCTCAACCAAAGAGTAAATAGTTACTCAGAAAGTAGTTACATAATTATTTTTAAAACCCTCCAATAATCCACAAACTTTTATTCCGAGTCAAAACTTTTCCTAACTCAAATCTTCCTAGAGAATTAGTGCTAAGTGAATATGCCTTGATTTTATATCTAAATGGATCCCTTTTTGATTCAAATCTGAGAGAATGTAAAGCACATAGTTAATGGAAGTTCTTATAAAAATTTTATGCAAACAGCAATGCCCAGTGGTGTTTGCTACAGTCATCTTACTATGGTACAGTGTTACTAATCCTCACTAATTTACTGTGAATCTTCTGCTATTTCATAGTTTTCATAGCAGCCCTAAAAGTAGAATAATGAACATATCAGCATGTCAGCTTCACTAAAAGAAAAATAAAGTAAATCTACCCAAGCTGAAAATATGTAAGATGAATGTAAGATAAACAAGAAAAGGAGCAGAGTTTCACTATTATTTAGCTCTAATGCATGATTTTTGAAAGCTAAAATTTGTCACTGTCAGTCTTCTTTGAATGCAACAAAAGGAAAGCCTGACAGATTGACACCCACTCGTTCCCTGGTGGCACTGCAACCAATGCAAGCATGGTGGAAGGACAAAAGGCATCTTGTTTTTCGCTTTGCCACCTGATTTCTTTACTGGGGGCAGCAAGGCTGGCCCTATCATGGTGCATCCTAAAAATCGTTGAAGTGGGCTATTTTGCAATACTCCAGAGTGTTAGTACTATTTGATTAATTACACTCTGGTCATGGGATACAAAAGGTAGGTCAAATTTTTATACTCTATTGGGCTCAATATTCAACCAGTTGCTACTTTTGCACTAATTTTATTAAATATGAATTTTTACACTGACAGAAAATTCAGCATTCTTGATGGATGACACAAAACTCTTTAATTGCTTACTGTAACAAATCTGCAGCTGATAAGGATTTAACTATCCAATTTTAAATTGAAATAATTTTAACAGTGTAAGGAAACATTTATGAAAAGTAAAAATTACTTGTAAGACATTCAGTACATTAATTTGATTTGTATTTGCTTTTCAGTAAGGTAAATTTGATCTTTATTACCACCGTGGATTTTAATAGAGACCTAGTTTTCAGCACTTTTATACACGCATTTGTATACATTATGAAACAATTAGAGTTTGTAAGCATACTTATTATTTTCACATTCTTTGCCTGATTTTTTAAAGAAAAAGTCAATAACCTACAAGGCAACATTAAATACCTATTGATGGCTGTGTTCTCAATTTTTCATGCAAGGTAGGCCAGGCCTCTGAATGCTATGTTTTGTTGTAGTATATGAGTCTCATCAGGTGTTTATTAAACTGACAAGGCTGCCTCTCCACTAATTCACAGAATTATAAACTGAGTCTAAAAAAAGCAAGATGTGTTTCTTCACAATACAGAAAGAACAAGGACTTACATGACCTGAATTTTATAAGCTTTGGGAAAAGATTAAAATTATGCATTTGGCCTTAGGCACACATATGTGTGCGTGCGCACAAACACACACACATATACATATAGTCTATAACTGCCACTTGTCAATTTCTCTACACACTTATCTTGGTTCTCCTCAGAAACTACTTCCTTATTTGTAGAGACAAGTGAGATAAAGATGTTAAGGAAAAATATATTTTTTTCCCTCACATGTTTCAGACTAGTTTTGTTATTGCATCTTCTTGGAGATAGAGAGAATCTGTTGTCTATGTTTTAGGCTGTGCCTACATTATTATTTTGTTTCAGAGCAGTTGTGGTTTTCAAGCAATTTCCCTGATCATTCACCAGCTTGTTTATGATTGCAGGAGGGCTCAGTTACCTTTGCAGCCTTTGAGTTTGCAACCTTTTGGCCACAGCACCAGCTGTTTCAACCGATTGATTTGTTGATATCATAGCAAATTACTTGTTGTTTGGCCCTCCAACGGGTTGAGTGGGGACAGTGCTGAGTGGCCTCTTTTGCCATATCGGTCTTTTGTTATAGAGTGTGTTACATTTGGGCATACTGGGATGAGCACTACTGTTCTTTGATCTTAGAAGTTAAATAGTTCTTGACTATCAAGGCACGTTTAAGATACAATCTAAAAATAGAATGGTTTGAAAGAGCAAGTCACATTCACAGAACATCAGACTACGGAAATTAAAACTTACATTGAAAGATGGTTTGTTGTCCCAAGCCAGCTGCATTAATGAATGTGTATGAAGATGGATCATATAGTAGAAGATCTGATCAAAGGCTAGATTTTTGCCACTATTCCTTATTCATTTCATACTTTACCCCCCCTTGAACATGAGCTACCTCCTCCCTCCAATACAGGGACAAATTCTATTTAACATCTTCATTAATGAGCTGGGTGATGAGACTTGAGTTTTCAGCAAGTTTTCAGATTATACAAAATTGGAAAGAGTACCTGAAAGAACAGTTGTTTCTGAATCATGATTTTAAAACTTAAGATTTTAGCTGAGGGATAGAAACAAAAATTTATATTGATCAAGATGTAAGTTAGGTAGTTAGACGATAGGTTAATGATTGTTAGATGCTTAAATTAAGAGCTGATTGTTCCATTATGAGCTTGCTTACAGAAGGGGGTGGAGTAAGTGAGCATGTTGAAACCAGTAGAACAACAGTTAGTACCTGGGCTTTACGTGAATCAATTACTAAGCAGGGGACCTTGGATCATGCCAGAGGGTCACAGAGACCTGATGAAGACTTTCCTGACTTCATCCTTCAAGACCACTGAAACAATTCGAAACCACCGACCCAATTCAAGAGAAGAATTGTGCACGCATGAAGGACTAATAACCTCATTTTAATACAGAGCAGGAATGGGAGGTGCTGGAGTAATGCATATATAAGATCTTGGGAAATAAATAGAGGGCAAAGAACCATGTGCAGTGCGGTCACGCCTTTCGGGTCTGACCCCTGTGCCGCCCGCCAGTGTAATAAACATACCATTTTGTAACTTTAACTAGTTAGAGAGTGTCTGTCTTCAGTTTTAACGACACAGTTTCTGCCACCAGTTGTTTCTGCCACTATTCAAAATATATGTGTCAACAAGAAACCCATTGAGTCAAACAAGAGCAAATCTTACACTTTGGGAGGAATAATTCCTAGCATGAGTAAATGCTGACTTAGAAAGCAGCTTTGCAGAGAAGAATCTGGGGGTCTTGGTAAAGGATGAGACGGCCATTTGCCAGCAGTAGTCCTTTGTGTCAAAGAAGGCTAAAAACATCCTGGGCTGCATTAGGACTGTTGGCAGCAGGTTGTGCAAGGTAGCCAATCCCTCTACTCAGTATTGGTGAGACACAGCTGAACTTACTTTCCCAGTACAATAACGGAGTGGACATACTAGACAGAGTCTAACAAAGGGTCACTAAGATGATTGAAGCCTGTCTTAAAGCATCAGGCATACCATGAGAGACTGAGAGAGCTGAGAGAGTTTATCCCAGAGAAGGGAACTCTCAGGGGAAATCTTATCAATCTGTAACTGCCAGATGATGGGAGGAAATGAAGACCATTAGGTCATACCTTTCTCAGTGGTACGCAGAGACAGGACAAGAAGAAATAACCACAAATTCCATTTTCACTTGGAATTATGAAGGACAATTTTATTTCTGTGTAGGTGATCAAACACTGGATCAGATTGCCCAAAGAAGAGTGTTGACTTAGAATCCTTGGGGGTGTTCAAAACATTTCTAAACATGGATTTGAGCAATCTGCCATAGGTGACTCTGCTCTGAGAAAAGGGGATGGAAAAGTTGGTCTTCAGATGTACCATCCATTCTCAGGTATTCTGTGAGTCTGTAATTTTGGTGTGGAAAAGGTACTTCAGGCTTCCTCTTCTAGCTGTGGGGCTGAGATGACTTCATTTTATGCTCACCTGGGCTAGTACTTTAATGAGTACTTCATGAGCAGCAGACACACTAAATCTATATTCCCTTTCAGATGTTGCTCTGGTATTGCAACAGTGGAAGAAAATACATCTCTGCCTGTACCTAACTTACAATAAATTGAAAATTTTCATCAACTTTTAATTTCAAAATGTCCAGGTAGAAGCCATTTTCTGACTCATAGCATACCTTTTAAGTTACATGCTATGAAACCTTTTTACCTCTGGATTACTTCTCTGTGTGTTTACATTCTTCCTGTGATCTCTTGAGACTTACAAATGCTTTTCTGCTCATCCATTTCTGAGGATCTGAAGGGAAGTGCTGTGAGAGCTGCCTTCAATTTGAGCAGATGACAAGGTGGAGACAAACACGAGAGATGCTATTCCTGCAGAGACAGAGTAGGCTGTGGCCATTTAAAAAACAGCTGGTCACATTGCAAGTAACTGCCTTAGTACTGGAGCATAGGCTGCTGCAGCATTCAAACACTCATGAGGCCTTTCTCTAAAGCATAATAGATTTTTCTTGATGGATTTTAAAAGCACTCTGTAGTTATTCTATAAGTTACAGAATTACACTGACAAGCTGAGATCCTGCAAAGTGCCCCTCCATTCCTTGAAAGATAGACCAGCACCTCAAGGAGCCAGGTCCTGTCACTGGTCTCCACAGAGAAGAGGAAGCTGTGGACTGCAGTGAGGTCTTCCCTCAGTCTTCTCTTCCTCAGGCTGAGCAGACCAAGTGAGCTCAGCTGCTCCCCACACAGCTTCTCCTTCAAACCCTTCACCTTGTTTGTGACCCTCATTTGAATGCTCTCCAATAATTTAAAATCTTTTTTATATTGTGCCACCTAACTGGGTTGAGAATTGCCTGGTAGAGCTTTGAGGGCTGTGATCAGCAGTGCAGAATGCAGCCGGAGCCTGGTAGCCAGCAGTGTTCCCCAGGGCTCAGCACTGGGTCCAGTCTTGTTCAGCTCATTGATCAGTGACCTGGATGAAGCTGGCAGGTGGCACAGGAGGAGTGGTTGATACACCAGGAGGCTGTGTGAGACCTGGACAGGCTGGAGAGTTGCGTGGAGAGGAACCTAATGAAGTTCAACAAAGGCAAATTTGCAGGGTCTTGCAGCTGGGAAAGAATAAATGCGTGCATCAGTACAGGCTGAGGACTGACCTGATGGAAAACAGCTCTGCAGAGGAGAACCTGGGAGTCCTGGTGTGTCCTTGTAGCCAGAAAGGCCAGTGAGTATACTGGAATGCATTACAAGGAGTGTGACCAGCCAGTAAAGGGAAGTGATCCTGCCCCATCTACTTTACCCTTGTGAGATCATGTCTGGAGCAGTGTGTCCAGCCCAGTTCAAGAAAGGCAGGGAACTACTGGAGAGGATCCAGTAAGGGGCTAGGAAGATGATTGGAGGACTGCCACATCTCTTTTGTGAGGAAGACGGCCCCTTCAAGCCCCTTTTACCAGAAGGACTGATGAGCCCACTTCCAGGGCTCTGTAATCCTTCTTGGTGCTCTTCAGACTGCTCCTAGCTGTATCACTGATGCCCATGTGAAACAGCGGCACTGGGTAATAAGTGGTCTTTAGTGGTCTCCAGCTGGCATCCCTGACGCTATCCCTCAATAAACTGCACGTCTCCCTAGAGAGTGCATCAAGTCAGCCCATGGATGGCTCTGCTTCTTCCAGAAGAGAGTCCCCACTGCTATCACTGGTCACTTTTTCCAGGCTGTGCTGGGTGTTATATGGGCAGATCAGGCTGCTTTACGGGTGGTTATACAGCAAGCAGACCAGGCTGCCTTACCCAGCCCCAGCATCTCCTGATGTGATGCATCTTCAGAGCAGTAAAATGGGTCTGCAAGGGCGCCTAATGCAGTGGGTGAAGGATCCCTTCCTCCTGCTGGTCCTTGCATTGCAATCTTCTGTTCATCTGCATTATTGGCCTCCTCCCTTCTCTTTGTGCTTGTGGGGATGTTTTGGGTTGTCTGGCTGTGGACTGTGGGCACGCTGCAGCCTGCATTCAGAGCCAGCTATCTAATTCCATCTCAGCTTCCTCAATGTTACACCACTGTTGCTTCCAGAGGCCATTATATGCTCCCCTCGCTAACATTTGGAGCCACCAACTGACTATGCTTGGCAGAGGGCTTTTAAAATCAATTTACATTCATTTCAGACGTTTTTATGTTAAAAATGGTTAATGCATGATTTTTTCCTCAGAAATGCCTACATTTTAGGAAATTATTTGTGCCAAAACCACACTGTTTCTCTTAAGTCTGTTATCTTGCCTCAGGCAGTGCCGTACTCTTCCTTTTGCTAGCAGCAGTCAGCTCTGAGGTGGAAGCTGTTCCTGAGGGCAGTTTTGAAAAGCAGAACACCTTTTCCACAAGTTCAGTAGATGGAAATCTGCAGTAAAGGATCAGTAAGCTGTGTGTTGCCTCCATAGACACAATTTAGCTGGTTAACAGATCCAGGTCTGCACTTGGGCTCTGTCATACGGTGCAATCTCATGGTGTAGGACCATCAACACTGCTGCAGCACAGACATGGCTACAAGCCACTGCAGTGGGGTGGGGGCCCAGACTTGCAGTGCCAGCAACTCCCTGCTAATTTACTCTCACCCTTGGTGAAGTGAAAAGAGTCTCCTCTGTGATAAATGGGGCACTATGTGTCCCCATAGAGCAGGAGAGTGCTAAAAGGCAGCACTGAGGCAGTGCTATTTCACCTCTGCTGTCCACTCATGACATCACATTTGCGTGTCTGTTTTCCATGTTGGTGCTTGCACTGCACAGGCACACAGCCTAGACTGTCCTGCTTGTTGCTATCATCTGGTCCATTTCTGTACCTTCCTGTTGGGATTCTGTATCATTTTATCCAAAGAAACTCTTTCTAATATTTTAGTTACATATATTTTCACATGACAACACTCTCTGCCAAGTTCAACCAAGTCTTAGCTATCAGCATGCCTCAGTAGCTTTCAGAGTCCTGGGAAAGGGTCAATAAAGGAATTGGGGGCAGGAATTTCAATATCTCTGTTTCTGTAATTAATATCTAAATGCATATATGGGGCTGCTAAAATGGAATTAGTATGGATTCAAATTTAATCTTTGTTTATGACTGTCATATTAATAAGTAGTTTGGGAACTGTAAACCTGCTACATACTTAGCAGCATTTCCTAAAAAACTCGGAATGTTGAACTCTGAATTACTGAAAAAAAATGAAGTCAAAAAAATTTTTTGAAAAATAAAAAAGAAAATACAAAAGGTTTTTCTGGGTGGAAAAATAAATTTCTTTGAAAATCTAGCCAGGAATGCTCCTAAAATCTGATTCTTACTGTAAAGAGGGCTGTGGAATCTTATTCTACTATGGTGAATTTATGTATTTAAGTTAGAACAATAAACTATATATGTCTATACTGGGATCTTAAGTAAGACGTGACTTTGACACATACTGATTGTATAATATATTACAATTGTCTCAATTTTTTGCAGTAGAGGTTCACTTTTCACTGCAGTAACAATGACTCCTTGACTGGCTTTTGACATCAATGTGTTTTGTGAGAAAAGGAATATAAATATTGATTTAATAGAGGAAAGTTGATTAGAGGTCAAGAAATTATTGTAAGTGTTGGCAATAGGTAGACCTTTGGAATCCAGCTCAATGCTTTCTGGGCAAAAATGAATTGTTAATGAATACTGTAAAAAAAATGTGGCTGCTTTAAAATTGTTGAAATTATGAATAATCCAATGAAAAAGAATGGCCTTCTTTAATAGTGAGATTGCAGAACTGTAGCAGAGAGACAGGGGACTGCTTTCAGGACACTGCTGGAGGGAGGCAGTGGGAAGGTGGTGAGTTACCAGCATTCCTAGTGGCTGAGATGCTGCTTGCCTTGAGCTTGGTCCGCAGTCAAAGGGAAATTTCCACTGATTTCAATAGACTGCACATCCGACCCCCTTTTAACAAGCTATTGGGTCTTTTAATTTACCATATGTTTCTTAATAACCAGATCACTACTAATAAAGCTCAGAAATTATATCAGGAATTCAACCATGAAATTAGATGCAACCAGCTAAGTCAGAAGTAGAACAACAATTAACAGAATATTGGTAAATGTAAATCTCAGAGAATTTTGTGATACCTTTATGCACTGCCAAGAGCACAGGATCTTCATTTCTTTTTATTAAATACCTCTTGTGGTAAACAATTAAACAGCACCAGCAATTCCTTTACTCCAGCTGTCATTCTGATGATGAGAATGCTTGGGCAACTGACTTCTAATTCCAGTGCCATCCAACTGTAAATAAATTGTGAAGCCTTTCTGCATGTCTGGTAATATATAGTCATGTCTGTGTAGGCACATATGCAGATTGTGTGAGCTTTGCCCCTAATATAATACAATAAAATAATATATAATATAATATATAAATTAATATAGTATAATACAGACAAAGGAGAGTGTGGGGGAAAAATAGTTTGTGAGAAGTTTGAAATTATATTTCAGGGTTCCTTTTTGGGCCAGTAATAAGACTTAAAGTTCTGAATGCCAGAGTGAGAATAAAAAAGCTGATTCCCAGCATCAAGGCAGGGTTTTTTGCCTTTCCCCACCTCCATTTCACTCACACTTCCTTGAACAAGGAAGACAGATTGAAAAGCTTTGTCATATACCTGTGAAGCTACAGGTACAAGTTAAAATTTTCTGTATTAATTTCAAATGTTCATTCAAAGTTGCCTATTAATTTTTCATGAGGATTTGCTGAAGCTTCCATTGCCTTTGTTCCTTCCTCAGTCATTAACATTCTGTATGTCAGTTAGAATTACAGGGTTTGAAACAAATGTTTGATTTCTATCACATGTGATTTTTACACAGCTACAACTCTAGGCTTTTCTGATCTCCAAGTAGTTGCCTACTTAAGTGATTCTGGTTGGTTGGGAATGACCTTGCCCTGAAGTCTAGAAGTTAAATTTAAAATCCCAAATAAGTAGAAGTCTAGGCAATGAAAGGTTATTTACAGGAGGTGAGGCAGTCACATTCAGACTTTGTGTTCCTATTGGAAATATTTCAAGCATACATTTTTAATATGCGTTATCCTTATATACACTTGGAAACCATGCCTTGGATAGGCTGAGAAAATGGGATATTCATTGGCATTCATTTCATTAGCCATGTAAATCACTTTGAATGGCATATTTTGGCAGTGTCCCTTGAAAAATGCTGCTCACTAGCTGAGAAAGAGGCAAGCAGTCTAGGACACGCTGCACACTATCAAATTTTTAGGCTGTCTTTCACAGTATTGACCTTGACAGGGCTCCCTGGTACAACACATGATGATTTAGGTGCCTACAAAAAGGCTTGTGACTAAGCAGGGGAAGGCCTGGCTCAGAAGCAAAAGTTCAAGGAGAAGTGAGAGCCAAGAGAGCCAAAGCTGTCCTTGGAGGAAGTGATGCTGAGCCACATGCCTCTTTCTAGGCCAGAGAGAAGCAATTTCCTCCATTGGGGATTCAGGGCTGAGAACCTCAGCTGGTGCCTAAACAAAGCCAGACCTTCCTTTCTGGCTGGGAGCTAGGGATTTTTGCCAGATAAATGAATAAATAATCATCTGGGATTTAAAGGACTGAACCTCAAATACCCACTTAAAATGGGCAGTGATGTGACACAGATGTCCTGAATACTTCTATCACCAGAATATTGTACAGGGAGACTTTTCTTTATACTTCCAGGTAAAAATGCTACAATGTGTTTTTCTCACAGCCTGCTGGACATTTTCCAAGTAGGTGGAATTAAGCACAGCCTGGATTAAAATTTCAGTGCAAAGGAAGCATAGAATCTTCACATGTCCCAAGTGTGCAACCACACTGCAGACCTTCCAGGGCTTTAGACTGAATTAGACACACAGTGCAGCTGTTTAGTCACAGTTCATATTAGATATGGATTTTTCCATCAGCAGGAATTCCTTCTTTCATAAGGCAGTGAAGGAGCAGAGTATTCTAGGTACCTGCTTAATAGCTGATGGGCTCATGGTGCAATTTCTAGGGCTGTTGAAAATACCATCCAGTTCTGTGTAGGACCTCCTGTATCTCCTGTAATCCTTTGGGGCACCAAACTGCATTTTCTTCAGTCACAGCTCAGAAGTCAAAATTAACTTTAACACACTATTTTTCTTCTGTTTAAATCATTGCCAGTTGATTGCATTTTATCCCTGTGCTTTTTTCATATGATCTCTGATCAACCATTGCCATCTATGTGTGGTGCAGCATCTCTTAGTGGATGCCACACTCTTCAGTACTGAGATGCTTTTCTAGTTTTACATTTTGCATGTCCCATTTTCTGTGTCAAGAACACATTTTTTTATAACGATGCTGGAAATCCTAGATTCAAAATAACAATTGTCAAAAGTCAGGCAGTTTTTCTGATTCAGAAGCTTCAATTAAGCATATTAATGAAAAATAGTTACTTCATCAGGCATTCAAAAAATTTACCCTCCTTAACTATGTAAGATGATAATCTCTGATCAAGGCCTGTAGTGTCTTATTATCACATACCGGAGCCAACTACTGCTGGTCACCTTTTATTCATGACAATTTACCTCATTGTTTATTTTGTCGTCTTGTTGGGTTTTTGTTTCTTTTCTTTTTATATTTTTATGACTAGTCCTTGATAATTTTCTGATCCTTTATGGTTTGGTTGATTTATACATCACCCCTTTATGTTTTTTGGTCAGGTGCTGTGTGTGCTGCATGAACAGGGTTTCCATAGAAGGTATTAATTATTCTAAAGATGCAGTGTTAAAGTTTGATTGCTGTGTGTTATCACATTGTTTACATTTGGGACCCCCTGAAACTATAAAGCCCTATATTTTCTGTAAGATGTATCTATTTCCAATTCAGGTACAGAATTTGTTTCTCTTCAGTTGCTGTTTTGCCTTGGGGTGAAAGTGTTTCTTTCAATAGCCCTCATTTAATTAGTCCTCAAAATAAAGCAAACTGCAGGGGAGAAGAAAGAAGACACCTTCCATTTCTGTCCTGCACTGTTTTGGTTGTTTCTTTACTCCATGTGACTAGCAAGTGTATGGCTATCTCACGGGTTTGCAGTGCTTAGTTCATCAGTTTTCACTTCTCAAAGTTTTTGGGGACCAAAACCTGGGGTGGCATTTTGGTAATAAAGCTCTGAATTCTTTAGGGACAATTTATTTTGAAAACGAAATAGTGGTTTGACAGGCTCTGTGTTTCTTGCTCCCTTATGCATATGAGCAGTAGCTATTTATCTTCCAGGAGCATTTTCTAAGTCTTCAGGAAAAATTAGCACTTACATGATGCTTTGTGGTGTTAATTCTTAAATAACATGTTCTAATTCCCATCTATTTTCTGCAGCCTCAGTTTTTCTCTTATCATTCTTGCATAAACATATATCAGCTTTCCTCTCTCACATATCTGAATAGGTGGCAAGTATTTACTAGAAAATGAAAATAGTTAACAAAGCAACATATTTTCTTTTTTTTATGATGAAGTTACTTTTGAATTTTCCTTGTGTCTCTTTCTAGAATTTTTACTGATTTACTACCAGTACAACTGATGTGATCAAGGCCATCTAACATAGCTTTAACTTTTGACAGTTGGTGCCTATTTTCAGGCCACGTGAAATTAAAAGGACCGTTGCAGATCCTAGCACAGTTTTAAAGTTGGCTGAGGAAGTAATGTCCACACAAAAAGTCAAAGAGCTACACTTATATATTTTTATTCCTCAGATTCAATCGTAGGAATATAACTTCTTCGTTTACATGATTTTGAATTGAGTGAGAATTATGTTCCTTAAGCAGGACATCCAAATAATTCTAATTAATACACGTGTCCTGGGAATATTAAAAAAAAAAAGGTAATCATCCATATTTTCTTATACAGTAATATGCTATGTCATGAAGCTGTTAAGAGTTAATGACAAGAATAATTGAAATAGTGAAAGGAGGACTAGCAAATGTTACTCCTACGTTGAAAAGGGCAAGAAGGAGGATCCTGGGAACTTCAGGTGCCCCAGTCTCACCTTGATACCTAGGGACAGTGATGGAGCAGCTAATCCTGCAAACAACTGCCAGGCACAGGTGGGACAATAAAGTTTTCACAAATGGGGCATCATGCTTCACCCGCCCAATGACCTAGAATGAAATGGGCCTGACTTGGGGAGAGCAATGGCTTCTGCCCATCTGGATGCCCAGAGTAACAGCAAGGGGTGAACACATACATTTTCACAATGGTTTATAACAATCAGCTCTTAACAGTGGCTTCAACATTTATTAAACCAAGTTCCAGTTCTTTAGAGTTAAATTAAAAGTAAGAATGCAATTTTGATGTTTTTTCCAAAGGAAAAAGACACCTAACTTTTCAATTCAATCTCTAATCATATGATGGTTCATATACAGTCCTAAAAAACCCCATAGGATTAGTAGTTTTCAGGAAAATTCCAAGTCAAGAATATACTGCTAACTTTATTTCCAACTATTTGCCAGAATTTTAATTATTAATCAAATATGTTGTCTTATTAAAAATTGCATCTCCATCTCACCCAGCAAGAGGCTCAAGATAAAATTGAACCTGAAGTAGGGTCTAGGTGAAGTTAAAACATAATTGCAGCATCAGAAGTAAAATGCCTGAAAACTATCTGATAAGTTCTTTCCTTGCCTAAATTAATGAAGAATAATGGTATTGATATTGTGCAGTATTTTTCGTAGTTAACTTACTCTTCTTCTAAGAGAAGTGAAAAAAGACCAGGAAATGGGGAAACTGTGCTTCCACAATCGTTTTTTGAGTCTTTGCCATAAATAGTGTTTTTCTACTCAGGATTGTTTTTTACGGAACATAAACTATTTTTTTGCAAGCTCTGCAGTTTTCTAGTGTGTATTCTTTACATACAACATATGTAGGACAACACAATCTATCACTCTGACAGAAATTAGAGAAGATATATTTTCTTCAATGTGTGAGATTTTTTTTCTTTTGTTCGTGTCCTTGTCTGTGAGCTAAACTACAATAAAATCATGTACAAAGCAGTAATGAAAATAGGAGAGCTGCATTCGTCGTTAGGATTGTCCTGCCTATGGAAATGTCTACTCCTATTTAGGAATATACATAAGAAACCAAAAGCTCTTGTCCCAGTACAATGTAAAAATATAATTTGCTTTTAATTATTTGATGGTTTTCGTGATACAAATAATATTGTATATATGTCTGTTTACCTAGTGTTAAATTCACTTAAAAGATTCCAAAACTTATAAGCATTGAAAAAATGTGGTTTTATACTTTAATTATACAATATTTCATTTCTATCACATTTCGTGCATGTCTCTTTATTTCTAAATCTTTAAAGGTTATCTATTTCCAAAGATTTATCTTTTGGTCATGTTTTGGTGGTGTTTGTTTATTTGGTTTTTTGTGTTTGTTTGTTTAGTCGGTTGTGTTTGATATTTTTCAGTTTAGGGTTTTGGGGTTTTTTTGGCGGGGGGGGGCTGCAAATTCTTTTCACTTCTTTGAATGTAATTTACCTTTGTACCTATTCAGGCAAGATAATTATTAGCATTTGTGCATATCCCTTCATTGAAGAGCACAGAACAGGGCAAACTGCTTGTTGCAGTAGAACCTGTGCTTTCTTTCTTTCTTTGGTGCCCACAGGCACCAAAGTGGGATGAACATGTGCCCACAAACCTTGCTTGCTAGCTAAATCAACAGGCTACAGGGGTCATGGTTTTTTCCCTATTTGTGCTCTGTTTACTAGATATGTGTTTGTTTCCCCATTTGCTCTCACTCTGTGTCCCATTATAGAGTAAAACTGTGGGCAGAGGGAAGCAGCCTGGTGAATCCCTCCTTGAGAACATGTTTACAGCTCTGGTGGAAGTCATTTGGTGTCAGTGTTATTATAAGTACTAATGCCCTCTCCCCCCTGTTGTTTTTATTACATTTCTCTCTGCCAACAGCTTCGAGAAGCTTTAGGAATTTATCATATAAGAGAATTACGATGAATCGGAGCCAAGCATGTGTCAGGGGGGAGTGGAAAGGAGGGAAAAGGAAAGTCACTACAAAGGCTGATATAACCAGTAAAGATTTCTTCAATTTCTTCTCATTATTACAGAGATGAAATTTTTTCATGACCATGGACTTTGTAGAAGAATGATGTCTAAATACCTATAACAAAAACCTATTCTGTGTCTTTCTGTTTTGGTATTGCCAAATACTTTTCTAAAAATCATACAAACTCTCTATGGTGAAGATATGGACAACTCATCTGATCTTCAGCTTCTCTGAAGACATTCCTATAACTTTGATTTAGCCACACTTAGGTTTTTTAGCCTAAAGTAGAACAAAAATTAATAATTTAATAACTACTGGTCCTTATCCGGAAGTGCTCAGAAACAGGAACAATTTTAGTGTGAGTGCTTAAAGAGGTTCAGACTAAACCCTGAATATTTTTTACATATCAGATGATCTGGCTCAAGAAAGATGTGCTAAAATAGCAATAGTATTGAGGACTATGTCTGGCTTGGTAATTACTTCTATTTTCCTCTAAGAATTTACAAGTCATGAATCCTTCCCATCCCCTGCAGTGATGGGCATTAATAAAAAAGCTCCAGAGACACGTGGCAGCTTTCACAATACAATCCAGCCCTCAAATCTGCCACCCAAATAGTCTTTTCCTTAGCATCTGGTTCATCCGTAAGATTAACAAAATAGTAAAATTTGTTTGAACAAGTGATTTCCTGGAATTTTACTAAAGCAACTCCAATATTGAGCCTTTGCATTTTTCATCCCTGTAGCCTATGAAGTATTGAAATTGTTCATATATTTACAAAAAAAATTAGTTATAAAAAGGCAATGGGGTAGTTAGCAATTTTTTTATCCAAATCCTGCATTCACCTGCCTTTGATATTGTACTAAGAGTCAGCAGAACAAAACCTGCAACACTGCAAATATATTTTAGCATGCAGAACGACACATCTGGGACAGCACACACCACTGTAAAGTATCAAATGCTGTGAGACTCCTAAAAAGCAGTACCTGCAAAACTAGAAATAGAAATAGGCTGAGATCATTAAGCAGCAAAATTCTCTCAAAATAGTTATGCAGGTAGGGAAACAATAATTTTTGCTCACTGGGCACTTATTCCTTAGTTTATTATATTTTTTTCAAGTACATTCATTAAGCTTTTAGTAATGTTTCTGGGAATTGGTTGGTTTTTGTTTTGTCCCTGAACTGATAATTGCTCTTGTTAGGGGAAAAAAAAAGCAAAATATGGTGCTTTTTTTTCCCATTTCCAAAATTAAATCATTCATAATCATTCTTAAATCTTACTGTGTGCTTTGACCTTGTAAGTATGACCCTTTCCTGGTGACACATAAAACCCACAGGGAATGTTCAGTTATTAGGTGGTGAAATGTGGCATTGAAAAACATCAACCTTCTTACTAGAGGTTGTACTATGTATTTAATCCATGCATAATCCAGCTAGGATTAGCACTTTTTCTAATTAATTGAAATTAAATGCACAGATGTAAGGAAAGATTCATGCTGCTTAAACACGTGGAACACAGCTATGTTCACAGACTGAGAGAAGCATACAGATTACTGATTACCTTCAATTTTAGAAGGTCATGATGCACTGTGCTCTCCTGCTCTATGATTGTCCAAACTAAGTGGGAGTGAAAATTGTGTATTTTAATTTCCCCAAAAGGCCATGCAGTGAACACCGGTCCCCTGGCAGGTGCAGCATTCTGCTGTGAAGAAAATCTTCTGCAGAGATGAGACATGACCAGATATACAATCTTTTTTTTTTGAGAATGCTCAGTGTAGCCATCGGGATATAGCTGTGGTAACAGCAGCAAGTTTGTTGATCCTGCAGTCACTTCAGAGGGCTATGAGGATAACTGTCCATTTGTGCCTCCCATATGCTCTGGTAGCTACAGTGGGACTATTCAAGGAGAGAATCTGCATGCCTGATCCTCTCCCAATTTCCATAAATATTTTCAGTCACCCACTAATAGCATATCATATACAAACAAAGTCACCTAGCACTCAAATCTTACATACAAAAAAAATCCTGGTTTAAAATAAGACCTTGTATTACTATGGAGTTTACAAAAATAAATAATTCCTCTAGCCATAATCTGTGAACAGATTCTCCACATTCTCATGGAGGATTAGTCATTTGTGTTTCAACACGCTTGGGGTACTCAGCGTGTGGTGGGTATATCAACACTGGTCGGCTCCCCCAGTCTGAGACTTACCAGCCTGCCTGCTTGTGCAATGTACTTGAGCTGTAGATGGATTACTACATTCACTTGGTTAACTGCCCCACTGAAAATTTTACAAAAGCAAACATGAAATCCCTTGCAATGGAACTCAGCTTGTCCTTGTCCTTGTGAGGAGGTAAAAGGACTCAAGTGGACACACTGAATTGAATGAACCATGACAGTCCCACTGACTCGGATTTCCATAGATAGATAGTGACATCCCAAGCTATGTCCAGACCAAGAAATAGTTTATCTCATGCATTTTACAAAAGAACATTTTTCATGCGAATTTTAAAATGAGTGTATTTAACACAGCTATGCAGCCTTTGTAAGAGACTACATTTGGAGAGATTGCTCTCTCAGTTGTTCAAAAGTCTCTGCTTTGTCTGTAGTGCCTTGTTCCTGATTCTCTGCCACTTGGATAGGACTTCACTGGTACAGTTTCACCATGATTCTGCATTTGAGGCAAACCTACAAGCAAGTTTATAAAGCAACAATGGATCTGCATCCAAGGAGTAATGCAAGATCCTGTTAGCTCCAGACTGCTAAAATAATGGAGGAAACACTCTTCCTGTATTTAATTTGTCTTTACTGACAAACTGTGTGTTGTGTCACTTATACAAGAGCAAGTAAATGTTTTGAACCCTTAAAAATCTACTCTGTTTAGTACAGAGCTGCAGGTGTCATGATCTGGTCTCCTGTTCTAAGACAAGATCAGCTATTCCTAAAGCAGCATTCAAAGAGGTTAATTTTAACAGAGTCTAAAAAACCATCTGGAGACAGGGTTTCCCCAGCCTCTGTCTGCCAAGTTGTCATTTTGCAGTGCTGCCTAACTCACCCTGCTATTTTGTAATTTGCAACCTAAAGTTCCCTTGGTTAATTGTCCTATTGACAGTTAAACTACTGTCCTATTCGCAGAAAATCCCCATATCTCCCTTAGTTTCATTTTTACCTTTGTTTAATAATTTCTTTTTCTCCCAAATTACTCCTGCATCTTCTATCTTGTCTTGCAGGTACTCTGTAAAATCTTTTACTCTTCTTTTGTAGAATTATGATCACTGTGCAGGCAGTGTATAGTCAGTGTAAATAGACCATTTCATGTTAATATGTCCACACCACTATTTTCTCCTAATATATCTGAAAGACCAACTATTGCTCTTCTCTTTGCAATCCTTGCTTGCTCTTTTTGCCCTTGAGCCAACATTTTCCCTTAGCCAATAATTTCTAAAGAGTGTGGTCCATGGTGAATTTGGTATTATTCACAACAGATGTGAAATATGTGGTACAAGAGACTGAGTACACATTCACGACTCTAAGACCTTCTTGGGTCCAATGCAAGTCAATGCACAGGTCAGACAGTTTTCTGCACATACTGGGAGAGCTGCAGGAACTGAAAAATATCAATAGTGTATTGATTTTACAGTGCAGTTATTCAATAGCCAACCTACTATCCAGTTCAGAGAAATTTGGATATCACCTAATCCTTTGGTTGCTTTTTAAATTTTTATGAAAGTTCTATTTTTTTTAAATCTGATTCTCAGTGTAAGACTCACATGTAATTGTCAGTGGGTTGACCCTGATAAAATAAAAATAGAAACAAAAACCACCAAGAAAAAGGAAGCCTTCTATATTTTCCTCAAAATCCTTAACAAAATCAAGATTATAATATATAGCACTATCTTATCTATTCTGTGTGTATAGATGAAAATATTATTAAGTAAACACTGGTAAGAGTTTTTAATCAGCTGTTCCACATTACTGGGCTGTGTTCCATGTCTTCTCTTTGTTTCCTCCCACTCAATAAATGAGAGCTAGAGTACCTGACATTTGGTGAAGTTACATGTGCATGTGTACTTACCAGGTGCTGCATGGATTTAATGCTTTTGTACCTTTGCCAGTAATTTGCAATTTGGTATTGCAGTTGCATTCAGCAATTGATCCATCATCCTTTTGAGCAAAAGGATATATTTCCTTGAGTCCTGGCCTTGACCATGAGTGAACTGCAATTATACATCTTGTGATTCTCTCAAGCCAGCCTGGATGATATTCAGGCAGCTTCAAAACTATATACATGTTTTCCTTTAGAGCATTAAAAGTAATCTCCGATTAAGCTGTTTTGTTATCTATCATAATAAATTGGTGTGTATGAGACTGCTTTGGAAGCCTGTAGCCTTTCTATCAGTGGAGGATTTTAAGGACAAGTTAGAGAAGCATCTGTCAGGATTGGTTAGGTATAGTTCATGTAACCTGAATGTAAAATAGGTGACCTTCTCAGCCCATTTTTCATCTTTTTTTTCTGTGATTTTATAATTGGTCACTGAAAATACAGTTGGAAAGTCAGCAACTTTATTCTTCAATGTGAATTCTTCTTCCTAAACTAAACTAAAATGCCACTGTTCATTTGTTTGGGTTTTTCTATATAGGTAATTTGGAGTGTCAGGATATTTTTTTTCAGCAGTTTTCAACTGAGAACTTCACCTGTGGTTTTTTTTTTTGCACAGGCAACCTTTTCCAAGGTGTCTTCCAGCCCTCATGAAATATGGTCAGACAGTTTCTGCCTATTATTTCTTTGCAACACATTGCAAGAAAAGGAGACTGTTTCCTTTGCTTCTACCTTACTCTGCTGAATTGCTTCAATATTAAAAGTTAAAATAAAATTAGAAGAAAGAGAGCAATTAAAGCAAACTGAAGTCTAGCTCACAACAGGCTTAATACTAAAGCAGAAAGCAAATAACCTAAAGTAAAAATTACTGCTGTCTTCGATACACCAAAGAGAGTTCATTTTTATATATGCAAACTTGAGTTGCTGTGTGCTCACCAGCTTTAGGGTTATCTGAGATCAAAGTAATGTGTAATTTAAGGAGACTTCACTGTCTTTTCTTCAAACCTAGGTCTTTATAAAAAAACATAGAACAAGAAAGACAACTATCCCTTGGTGAGGATTTCAGAACTGGAAAAATGTGCATTAAGTATTTGACTGGGTACTATGTAGAACCTTTTAATTTAAGAGAAGCCTATTGCTTGTTTTATTCATACCATGACAATATTCAGGACTATTCAGTAAGTTTCTTCCCAGAGAAGACACAAATGCTCTGATCCATCGAACTGACATGTTGAAAATACCTTGAGCTATCATTTATAAAGCAGTAATTTGTATAAAGACCTATAAGGACCTGGTATCTTGTTACTACAAACGAATTAAATTTATGTTACTATAGCTGAGGGTTTTAAAGAATGTTTTGCTCTTTTTGGTAAGTCCTTAGCTTATTGGACTATATTTTTCCCTTTAACTGAACACTTTGAAACCAGCAATTGTTTTCAGTCTCTTGAAGTAAGAATTTTCTAGTGCATTTATACTAGAAAAGAATTTCACTTTTGGAATGGAGAGAACTATGTCTTCCTGCTAAAAAGACTTACAACAAAAATTTCAAAACAAATCTCTGTCTGCTCTCTGTTCCTTTTCCCTTAATGCTAGCCTGGTGCCATTCCATGGCTTCTTTGACTGCCTGAAATGGCACATTTCTCTCTGGGTCACTAGAGACAGGTGGGATATGGAATGTTTCTGTTTTGCTTTGTTTTGTTTTGTTTTGTTGGGTTTTTTCTTCCTCTCTTCTCATAAGCTTGCAGGTTCATGAACTCCTGCAGCTCAGGCTGACTCAGAGCGGGCTCAGCCCTTCCCAGCACCAAACCACTTCCCCCTGGGTTCTGCACTTCTCCCAACACACAACCCTCAGCAGCAGCTGAATAGACAGCCTTTTTTTTGTTTGTTTGTTTGTTTTTTACCAGACATTTTCACTTCTATTCCCACTTATTTATGTCGTCATATTTCAGAACAGAAGGTGAGAAAGGTGCTGCTGCTTACAGCAGGTAACAATAACAAGGAGAACAATACAAGTTCTCCTTAAAAATGAATCAGGAAGTATTTGCAGTGTTTGCTTTCCAATTCAACAAAACATTTCTAGTTTGAAGAAAACCATAAATTCATTTTGCAGACGCTTTTTTAAAGGATCATTTGGTTTTCATAGGAATTATCATTTCCTATGAAATGGACAACATTATGGTAAACTGTTGGAAATGTCACAGGTCTCATACTAAAAAGTGCATCAGGCATCAAGTGTGGAGTTAAAAATCAGAGGACAACCTCAACATTGGAAGTTTTTAGTGTGTTCTATTCTTACCAGATCAAGTAGTCTTTCCAAGTGTTATCCAAAGAAATACCTTTAATAATCTGATCAAATTTCATACAATTTTATCTTACTTTATGTAATCTAATTCATGCCAACTAAACATTCAACTCCCGATGGCCTTGATAGACTTTTATCTAACAGAGCTAAGAAATCTCTCTTAGGTAAGAAAGCATCTTGCTAACATGCCTAAAATAGATAGGATGACTCACTGCTTGGACATGAATGTGTTTTTCTGTTGATGAGGCATGGAGCTTAAAGAATTGCATAGATCTAGACATCTTTAGATGGTTTATGTTAGTTGAGAACAATCCTATTCCTGGATGTTTCTTCCAACTAAAGATACAGTTTCAAGTTTGACTTTTCTGAGTGGAATGTTACTGTTCTTCAGGTACTGGTGGCTGAAGTGGATGACTGAAAGACCAGAGGAAAGCTGTCGTTTAACAGAAAGGAGAAAACAAGCTCTTAATCTAGAGAACCATGCTTTTCAGGTAGGAGGAAAGTGTGAAGGTGCACTATGAAAGCAAAGGGCGGAAAACATAGGCAGAGTTCCAGATTCATGCATTTCCTCTCTAGCTTGCCTTGATTCAATTTATATGTGAGGTTTCCACAAATTGAAGGAAACATCAAAACAAGCCAGAAAACCAAATAAAACAACCTTTGACCAAAATATGAGCTAATCCCAGAGGTCATAATATGGTGCCACAAGATACAGTAGGAGATATGAAACTTATGGATTCAAGTTTTGGGCAGGATAAACTAGCACTTAGGAAAAATATTCTGGGACACTGGGACCATATCTTAATAACCTGTCCGTTTTGGTTGTTGGAATTTTTTATCATTCATGGGTCAAGCACTTAGAGTTCAGCCCAGTGTGCTTGCTATTGATCTTGGAAAAATCTGGCCAATTAGCAAGAATCCTTGTGGAAGCATATTTTAATACATTTTCAACATTAGTATCCTTGCCCCTGGGCAGGGAAGCAGATATGAGAACCGCTAGAGGCAAGGGTAGATCAAGGTCAGCATTTGTAACTCCTTTAATGAATTCTGGACCTTGTATCCAGAAATCTTTAACCAAGAGGCAATCGTAAATTAAGGGAGTTAAAATTGACCATAACTTTTGTCCAGCAAAAAGGCTCTTTATAACTTGATTCATCTTAAGAGAAGACAGAAATTGTTACATAAGAGCAGACTAAGATGTTAAAAGGAAATTTTCATGAACCAATTTTCCTATAGTCTAGCAATCTGATAACTTTGATTCCAGTCATCAGTCTAAAACTCCTCTTATAAATGGGCATAATTTGTAGGCCATTGAGATGTTATGTGAATAGAGAACTTTGTCAAAACTATAAGAGTCAAGTGTTGCAATTATTTTTTACTTTGGGGAAAAAATAAAAACGAAGACAGACAAACTTTTCAGATGTATTCTTATTGATATTGAGAGAGTACCAAAGGAATATTTGATGAGAGCTTCTGACTAAGGGAACATATTATTACAGGATTTGAGGCAGAACATTCAGAAAGATACAGAATTTGCCTTTGACAAAGTAATTAAATCTGGCAAGCCAGGGAATTTGCTTCATCCAGTCTGATGTTTACAGGGACAGATAGTGGCTCTGCAGTTTGGACATGAGGGAGAATGTAAAATGAGAAAGAAAAGTGACCTGGGGGAGAAAGCTGTGTACTGTTCAAACTCAGAATCAACAAAATCAGTACCAGAAGTCGTTCATGCTGTAGCATAAAATGCAAGAAAAAATGATGCCCAGAAGCACTACAATATAGAATAATTTATCTACCACTGTACTTGATAAAACCATTTACTCAAATGGAGAACTAGACTTTAGTCCTTGGGCACTGACATAAATAAATTTCATGCCTTTGAAGAAGGTCAATATTAGCTAAATAAGTAATATTAACTTAGTAAGAAATATTTATCCTTGTAGCTAAGAGAGGTTTAACTAAGAAAGAAAACCTGCCAAGGAATTTAATTCTTGCTTGTTTTCAGATGCAATTACACAATTTACAGATTGGATACAAACCTGGGTAGGATTTGTTTGGGGTTTTTTAAATACATTTTCTGGAGCCTCTGGCAAATACAAAGTGCTACAAAGCCAAAGGATTGCAATTGTGGTGGGGAAAAGATCATGTTTGCTCTCAGTGTTTTCTCTGGCTGCTGGGTAGGGCAGGCAGAGAGCAAGAGGCCCCCTGAGCCACTGCTCAGACATTTGGTCACAGGCCAGGAAGAGCTCCCAGCAAGATGTGGAGCAGTTGCATTGTCAAGTGCCAGCCAAGATGGAAAGGAGAGATCTCAAGGGGTCCATAGGGAAATGCACAGATTTTTCTGAACTACCAGTGGCTCTGAAGGAAGGGAATTTTCTCTGCAAAAAAATCCTGTCATTTTCATCTATTTAACCCTGGTTGGTTTGTTTTTCTGTTTAGGGAGTTAGTTATTCTAGAGTGACTTGTGAAAAATCTCTAGATTTATTGATTCAAAAGCCTTGTGAAATTTGGGGGGTGTACTCTCTTAGAGAAAATTATGCAAGCAGCTCTCTCTGCATAGGGTCCCAGCATAATATGCCAATCAGTTGAAAAAAACACAAACCAAATCTGCCTTTCCAATAGTATGGGAAAGCTGATTGCGATTGCCCAAGCTGGTACTGAGAATGAGTATGTGACTGTGTCCCAAGTTTTCCTTTTTCTCTTTCCTGTCAAAAATTTGTAAGACTTCCCAGCACCACTGCCACCTAATAAGAGTTCCACTGAGTGCTTGCTAAATGAAAACTGAGAAATGTTCTTATTTATTATCTAAATGTAACACAGCTTTCTAAAGAGATTGTGATGGGCAAAAATGTGAAAGCCCTGGTGATAATGAAAGCAAAAATCTTTCTTTCCATGTAGAGAAGAGAGACAAATAGAAAAGGGAATAACATCTAGTCTCTGTGCAATAATAACAGAAGAACACAGAGAGGCCTGAGTTGTCTTTTGACTGCCAAGGTAGAAGGCAGAAGCAGCTTCAGCACCTCGAAATAGCTGAGCCTCAGGAAATGCCATCACAACTGTTGGTGGCCCACATGCTCCCCAGCAGGTGATGTGCTGCCTGCCTTGCAGTGCCTCGCTGTGCAAGAGCAGGGACACTTACTAAGTACTCATACTCATGAAGTTATTAATGGGTACTCAACTTTAAATTTTGTATTTCACTAGTTACATTTTTTTGTAAACTGGGAAAACCTGATAAAGGAAATAGCATATTTGGGAAATTTTGGTATGAGCTATTTGACGCTGAGTTTATGAACAGCACAGAATAAAGATCCCTTGTTTTTAAGAACCTCTAAAAGACATTCTGATATTTGTATATATCAGCGGTATCTTATGTGTTTCATATCACCTCTCTAAGTGACATTGTGGAAATGTAAATTCCACTCAGAACTGTTGAAGTGAATTCCCTAAGTGTGTGCTGAAACAACTTGTGTCAGCACAGATGCACTTGTGAGATAATTAGATCGGATACAGTGGTTTGCAGACTGAGCAGAGCCTGGCCAATGGTTCAAGCTCTGGCCTCCAGTTATCCACTTTCTTCATAGTCTGGATGGGGGAATTGGTCAGAGACTGTTCTCATTAGTCAGTGCAGGTGGGGGTGTTCTATATAGCAGAAGGTGTACTAGGACACACAATCTTGGGCTTGTTACATTACCTGATGAGTTTATCTGTCTTATATCTACTGTCCCCGTGAGTACACAACCATGAGATTATGGCTAAAATTTTGATTTACGATTCTGAAAAGCTTTGTAGCTCTCCAAATGGATGTTGGTGCCTGCTTGCAACCCTTGCCATCTAGGATCTTCTGTCTTTCCACAGACCTGTAGCAACTAATTAATTTGGACTCATCCTATGCTCTTTTATCCACACATATTGACTCCATAAATCTCCCTGTTTCGTCAGATTTATCCTATCATATTTGTTATTGTAATGAGTCAATGATGACCACTCTTAGATTGCGTGTGTTAACTGCCAGATAAAATACCTAAGCAATTTAACTAATGAGCTTCTTGTTTTGAGGCCAGGGTGACTATCAAAGTGCAGGCTTCACCTAAACAGACTCTAAAGATACAATATTACTCAATGGTGACAAAGCATTTATGGAATTATTTTAAATTATGATGATGATTGTCTACTTTGTTTAACACATTTATTAGAATTGCTGTTCAACCATTAACTAGCTGGATCTCTTAAACAGAAAGATAAAAATTCATTTAAACATTAAAATGTTGGATTGAGGCCGTAATGACTGAGGAGGAAGAAAAATCCTATACCTTCTGAAACCATGGTAATGAGAAATACCTGAACCAACATGGGTATTAAGACATAGAATAGGTGATTGTTTTTCAGCTGTATTTTTATTTCTTGTGCATCAATGAAGATACTTAATATTTATCTTTATTAATGATGTTCAGGGGCAATCATCTGGAAATAGTCATTTTTTCCTTGGATTGTTCACTAAATTTTAAGTCACTAGAATGTAATGTAGATTTATATTTTCCCTCCAATTTCCTGCTCAGTACCATCTACTAGGTAGCAGAGGATATAATTATTACTACAGAGTGCTTGAATGACTTCTGGTAATTGGAATTTCAGTAAACCTTGACAAGTCATCTAGAAATATTAAGGAAATATCTGAGTCATTGGTCTC
>VWZV01015662.1:2259-14841 GCA_013397155.1 Irena cyanogastra
GAACATTTGGCTCTTAGAGTTGTTATACTGAACCTGTGCATGTAAAGGCTTTGTGTTAATTCTTTCCTCTGTTGTTAGTGTAAAAGGCCTTGAAGGAAAAAGCTCTTTCACAGATAGCAAGTCACAGTAAGAAGTTTTAGCATTGTGTTTATTTACAGAAGAATCTGGTTTGCTAGTACATTATATTTTTTTAGTCTTCCTCAAGCTAAAAAGCTAGTGTCCTTAGAAACTAAATGCAAGGCTTTGTAAACCACATTGATGTGTTACTGCTTACAAGTCATATTCTTGTGATGCCAGGCACTGTTCCACTGCTTAAGGGCTCTCTCCTTTTCCATCTGTAAGAAAATAATTTCAGTACCAAATAGGGATCTGTGACTTTGAGTTATCTGGCTGTGTTTTACAGGATCTCAGGGATACCTGTTGCTAGTGAGAAGCTGGGAGTTTTAATTGTGCTTATTGGTTCTTTCTGAATGTTGTCTGTCAGGTTTCATGGTGACTTACATATTCAAAGGAAGGCAGTCCACAATGCAGTGTCTCCATACAGGACTGCAACAGGATTGTGCTTAATTTCTGTATTGAGCACAATTTGGTAGCCAGACACTTGCTCTAATTGTTGATTTCATACTTTATAGATGAATAGTAGATTGTCAAGACAGTGTCATCTAGATCTGAGGGAGCTATGATGTACAGCATTTGTTTGGGATATAAAACTGAAGACTCTGGATCTGAGATCCCATTTAGATTACTAGTAAAGATTAAAACGTCTATCTTGAAACTTCTATCTTGACTAGGCTTTGTTCTACAAATTATCTGAAGAAATAATACTGAAGATAATTACGTTTCCTACAGCTGTTTCTTTAAAGATTATCCAAATGCATTATAGCACCTGTAAAACTAAATAGAATTAAGTTAAATATGCTGCAACTAATATACATTTCCCCACTTAAGATAAAGTGCAGAAGACAATAGAAATGGAAAATGAGTGCATTCTTGCTCTTGATGAAAATGCTGCTATTGAACTGTTGCCAGAACAACATGTACTTGGATCAGTATTAAAGGAAAGTATTGTGCATGTCTAAGCCAAATGACCTAGTGCATTGATAGTGCAGAGCATATTTCACAGTTCTATAAATATCTAAACTGGTTTTTTTATCAGTCTATAAAACAAGTAAATTAGAATGTAAGCTAAAAGTAAAGGAAAACTGTCTGCCTTAAGTATTTTGTTCTGAAATTGACTCCAGTAGCTGCCATATTATTGTTAGAGGGAAGCATGCTACTAACTTGATGATTCCAGGAAACCAGATATGTGACATGCTCTTCTATTTGACATTAAAGAGCTCCTCAAAGCTGCATTGTTATATTCACTGTGCCTTTAGGTAAAAATGTCAATAGACTTCCACTTTATTTCAGTTCTTAAAGTAATATTTAGCAATGAGCAGATCTTTCCTCCATTATAATGAATACCAATAATCATTGCAAATACTGGCAACAGGAAATATTTTTCAAGGAAGTGGAAAAGACTGTTGTCTCATTTCTGCTTTCATTTCATTTATCTACATCTTTCACATTGCTTTGCTTGTTTTAATTTCCTTTCTCTGTCAACCACTATTTTTGATCTGTGCTCATGCATGCAGTGGTTTGTCAAAGACTGTTTTAGTCTGTATGAATCACTGAAGAATCTTGTGGAAAAAGTTAAACACTTATGTCACCAATAAAAGAACATGAAATTTCATACCTTCTTTTAAAGAAGGCTGTTAATAAATGAGCACAGTGTTGATGTTTGTAGAGGATCTTAAGCACCCATTTTGAACTTTAGCACTAGATTTTTGTGCTTCTGTAAGTTTAAATAACTACCTGTAACTTAAAATATTAGTAACTGTAATTTCTTTTACATAGATTACAGAATGAAAAAGGGGGAAAGTAAGGGTGACATCATTAAACATCTATATATGCAGTAGTGCTTGTCACAGGAAAAAAAATCAAACACCAATTTGATCCAGATAATTTAAAATCTTCAAAGTGTTACATGGATGTGTAGAAATGTGTAGAAAACTTGCTGTTTTGTGCAGATCTACCACAAACAGGTTAGACTGCAGGTCTGCTCACAAACATAGCAGTCATATTTGTCACAAAATCAGGGTGTTGATAAATTTGCATCAGTGATGCCAGGTTTTGGCCACATCTTTACTCTAGGCAAGTATTTGTTTACTGACAGCATTTTTACCTTATTTTTCTTTGCTTTCCTTTTGGATGTCCTTCTGTATTGTTTTTTTAATAGGTCTGAGTGAAGGGATAAATGATTTGAAGTATTAAAAGCCCCTTTCATTTTTGCTTAACATGAAACTTAACCAGTCTTCTCAGGCAATAATTCTTAAGAACTTGCATCCTAGGGTATTGTGTTTTGTTTTAGTTTGGTAGTTTGATATGAAATATTTACAAAATAATGTTTTTAAAATGCAGTAAGCTTTTGGGAAATACTCTCAGCTAGGTTCACCCAAAGAAGGGATTGTTTTCAACATTAACACTGGAGGATAATAAAAATGAGGAGTTTTTACACATTTTATTCCTTTATATTGTCCTCTGCCTTAATCCCCCTATTTGTTTCCATTAATGATCTAAAGCAACCTTTTCTTGACACAAAACCATCTTGAGCTTTGACTCTCTGGCTCTGACAAGAAATAGGAACTGTTCAGCTTTCACTCTTTAGAAGAGTCCCCAAAAGTAGCACAAGTGCAGTTTAAAATATGACTTACTGCTCTGTCAACACATAGGATTTTGTTATTATAATTTCAAATATTAAAGCAATATTTTTGTTAATCCTTTATCTTTTCTCACTCATGTTGTCTCCTAATATTTTGTAGAGAAACAATGCAAACAAGAAATATTTAATTTTTAGTGAAGCTTAAACTTTTGGAATGTCTCAGAAGTCTAAGTGATAGCTTCAAAAAGACATGTAACAAATATAAGACTTTCTGGAATGCTTGGTGATCTTTTACTGTAACAATATTTAATGCAAGTAATATTTATTACTCAAATTTGGAATGTTTCTAACTCTAAAGAGAACCAGTTGCTTATGTCAGAACAGTAGTTATCAGTTTTGTTATTAGGCAAACTTACACGTTGTTGTTGTTGTTGTTGTTGGTTGGTTGTGGGTTTTTTTTTCCCCTACAAAAATGGCATGGTATTTTCCAGACTCTACAGTACTAATTTAAAGTTATCACTGTTTGTATACATTATACTGGAGTAGTTATACCTCACCCTTCCATAATATAAATGCAAAATTATATCACTTGTCTTCCACAATAAACATTTTATATCTCTTATCTGCAAAAAATATGGGTGGGGTTTTTTTTATGTAGGGTCAAAACTCTTGGTCAGGAAATCGTACTTCGATTGAAAGAATTATTGTGTTCTCATGCTGGTCTGTTATACAAACTCATGCTGATATGAATTTATACATTATGTGTACAAATAGGCTGTGAACATTTATCCTCAGTTAACCAATGGCATATTAAATCCATACCATCTAGCCATGCTGGTACATTGTTTTACCTCCTGTACTTGTAATTAAAAACAAGGTTGTAATACTTGAGTAGAGAATGGCTGTTTTAATATTCAGATTCACTTACAATGTTCTATAATGCAGTGCTCTGTGGGACATTGCTATTTTCTAAACTTTTAATAGCTTAATAAACTTGAAATTTCACTCTCTGTGGCCAGAAAAGGGTGTAATATAACTCCAGTTGTTCAATTTTAACTGTAATATGTTCCTAGTTCTGTTTACAGCCTTTGCACCACTACTCTGACCATGGAAATTATTTGCTAGGCCCTCCTGCAATTGTTCTCAAGAACATGTCTGCTTGTAACTGTGAAATGCAAGAGGTACACGTTAATGATAGCTTTTATTGGCTGGTGATTTCCTTTGAGTCCCTTTCTAGTATTCCTGTTGACTTTCCTGTTTATTTACACTTTGGCTACACTGAAGTTTCTTTAAATTGTGAAACACATTTTAGAGACAAAGATTGGGATCCTAGTACAACAGTTTATTGTAAGATTCACTCAGAAATGTCATTTTTCTGTCGGTCACCCTCTTAAATACTGCTTCTTATTAGTTGCTGACAAATGAAAAGCTATCCTGGCATTTCCTAAGGAAAGGGTCAGGAAGTTGCAAGTGTATTTTTTGGCTAGGTAGATAAGGATGCCAGTGAAATAAGTGCTCGACTTTTGGATTGATTCTGTTGCTCCCACTTGTGGTAGAAAGATCATTGTGAACATGGCTGGACAGATTATGGTAGTTGATGTGCAGGGGTCTGAAAGTATCAGTAAGTTACCAAGGTGTGGATCCTGGCTAGAAAACCAAAGTTATTGCTCTGAAGAGTGGGGAAAGTCAAGGTACCCATTAGGAAATATGATAGAGGTTTGATTTTCTTGCAGATAATTTCTACAGAGCTTGGAATAGGTACTTCTTGGCATCTTACATGGTAAAATTCTGCCCAGCTCTCCTTAGAAGTCTTACTCATTTAATCAGGCTTTCTCCCCTCCTTGTTGCTTGTAGAATATAGATTTTCCTCTTTTAAGACACTAAGTTGTGGAAGGGAGGGTCAGGAGATCTTCCTCCACAGACTGAACTGGGACTTCTGTGTGGTTCCCCACCCAATTCTGCCCCCATTTCATATAGGCAGAAGGGCTGTGCTGTGGTATAAGCAACTTAATGCCTGATGCAGGTAAAAAAGGTTTGTGATCTGTCTAGAACAGAAGTGAAGTCTTTCTCTAACAGAAGTTGTACCAAGGGGAGAAGATATTATAAGTCTTCAGAAGTGTGTTTGGTACCCTACTTCTTTTAGGAGAAGAGGAGGATTTATATCAAGTCAATTCAAATGAATCAATGGAATCTGTTTAGGCTTAAAACAGTCTGTCTATAGTTATGGCACATGTTTGAGCAGCTAGATACCTTTAAATGTTACAAAACTGTGGCATTGTGCTTAATCTGTTTATTTCCACTCAATTGTGTGTGTCAATAAACAGGGGGACTGATACAGTTGTTTAATAAGCAGTCAAGGAGGATGTAGTGACAGAACAGTATGGCATGAGCAAGTTATAAATTTTATTTGAAGGATTACAGTAATCTATATATGCTTCTTATAAATATAAGGACTTGATTAATCAAGAGGAGTTGAAGTTTTTATGTTATCATGTATATATGGTAGCAAATATGGACTTTCTAATTGCATTTAATTTTACTGTTTTGGGGGTGCTTGTAGCTTGAATGAAAAGGATTTTTCCAATGTTTTAGACAAAGCTGTTTGATGTTAACTAGGATGGACTTGGGAGAATATTACATCCTTTATTGGAATATAGAAAAGGATTCCTCAAGGTTCTTTTTATACATTACATGACACTTATTTATAAACACATTAATGATTTCACAAATGAATTTTATGGGAAGAATATTAAATTATTACTCCTCAAACCTGTAAGGTTTGTTTTTAGGATTTACTGATCTAAGTCTATGCTGGCCAGTACAAAGTGTTTTTTGTAATGATACATTTACAACCTTTTAATAATAATGAAAATATGTGATTGCTATCTTGAATAAATCTCACTTGTTGATCTAGGAAAAAAAGTATAGGTTTTCTGAAATAACTTATACAATTGTTAAGCTAATTGTGCAGATATTTTAACACTGGAACAAATATTTATACTGAACTGGAGTTAATTTCTTTAGTCTCTTTTTAGAATTTTATAGGCATTACAATTTACCAAGTAAGGGAAATCTAAAAATATCAGAAGCTTCACATACTTGGGTATTATTTCTGTATGAAAGTACAGTATATGCCATTGTGCATTTAATACAGTCTTGTCTAGCAGTCTGATTTTTGACTGTTGTGATCTGTTTTATGTAACTTATGGCAAGTTTACATAGTTTCATGACTGTTAATACTAAATTCTATACTAGCAAAAGGTTTAGGAGTCCTTTACAAGGAAACATCCAATACCATGTTGTCATTTTGACAATTTATGAAGTAGAAAAGGAGAAAAATAAACAGCACCAAGCCTGACAGAGTTCAAAAAGTGTTTGAACAATACCCTTGGGTACCTGGTGTAGCTCTTGGGGATGGTGCTGTGCAGGGCCAGGAGATGGACTTGATGATCCTTGTGGGTCCCTTCCAACTGGGCACATTATGTGATTCTGTGATGTGCCTAGTGAAATATCCATGTTTTAGTACTTCATTCTCCTGATACCATACATGACTGGAAGTGTATTTATGTTTTTCTTCATTTAAAACAGTTCACAAAATGAAGAACTGACATAAAAAACTTAAGACTCAAATCTTTGTTTTTAAAAAAGAAACCATAGGGGAGACAAACTCAAGTGGGATATTAGCAAGATATTATTTGTAAATCCCACTATCATGTCATCATCCCTGCCTATTATCACTAGTCACTGGGGAGTTTTAAGTGACATGGATGAGATTAGATAAGTCATACTTTGTTAATGTCATGTTCCCTAACCTGAGAGAGTTTATAGTTAATTTGCTTTCTTATGGTGAAAGCGCTTAGCTTATGTGCAATGTCTTTTGGGCTATACCTAAAAAACCCCAGTTTTATAAGTGAATTATATGGAGTGAAAAAAGGTAAAGTAAGTTAGTTGTGTAACACTTCAGAGGAGCAAGGATGAAATCTAGGAATTCTAGCTTGCAGTCAGCCCAATGTAGCTGTGAACAGACCCCATTACGTTTATACTGCTAGACTTTACAGTCTTCTAGAGTTGAGACCTCAAATTACTTGTTTTCACATAATGCTGGTGTAAAAAGAGCCACTGAATAGCTGAGACTGTTGTATACTAAAGAGCATTTACTTAAGGTTCTTTTTTTTTAGTGGGACAAAACTGAAATTTTAGTGTGACTACTGAAATTAGCCTTGCTGAGGAGTCAGCTGCTCAGTCTTGTCTAGCAATAGCTCAGTGAAACATTTCAGCCTTTGGGCTTTATCTTTACAGTAATTAACCAGTGTAAATTTAAATAGGTGGGAGAAATAATCTTATATTAGCAGGTTTACTTAGTACAGGCAAATAGGGAACTGACAGTCAAAGCAGTATGTTCATGTCTTTCAGACTTTGCTTTGTCTCCACAGATTAATTTTCTGGTTAAAAAAATCAAGACTCTTCAAAAAAGCTGTTCAGTGCACACAGCTTAAACACCATCTCTGAATGTAGCTCTCCAGAGAGATTATGTTGGTTGTGAAGAGAGAGCCTGTAACTCCCCTATCTTTAAAATCCGATTTAGCCAGACAATATAGATGTCTAAAACTGAATGGTGTTGCATAGAGCATGAACTAAAATTATAAAGCTTGTGTTTTATACTCAGATTTGAGTGTGATAAGTGTGGTATGCATAAACGGTGTCAATCAAATGGGCTATATAGAGTTAGGACTTTTAGCAGAATGATCAGATTTGTAATTTTAACTCATATTTATTAAACAGTTATGTGAATTATGTATTTATTAATCTAAGTATCAGCTTTAAAACACTGGCAGTAGTAATAAGGAAAATAAGTAAGCAGTGATGTACCTATAACACAAAATGCGTGGTTCATGATAGAGGATTTTTGATTGGAAAACATGAAAAGTGAAAAAAATATCTGCCAGTGATTTTTAATATGAAAGAATTTATATTTATCAAAATTAAACACATACTTTGAGGGATGTGTGAAACCAAATGTGCTTCAGATTGTGTAACAGGCAATTATTGCACATAGAATTGAACTACAAGCTTGAGCAACTGGTTAGCTGGTGTTAACCAGTACAGTTGAGTTTTGACACTTTATATTGCCTTACACTCTTAAAATATAGGTTATGTGAATTAAGGACAAATGTTTTGTTAATTTGGAACTGGTGACCAAGCTTGAGGTACTTAATTTATGTCACTTCTATATATGTGGGTGGCCAGTGATTTCACACTCAGTTCTCTGTTCCTCCTACAAGCTGTAGGAAGCCATCTCTGTCACTGTAAAGAATTGATTCCAGTTGGCTGCTGCAAGTGTTTGCTTTTGTCTTGCATCAAAAGATGTCCAAGTTACTGTTAGTGGCATGTCTTTAGAATATCTTGCCATCTGCTGTACAGGACTATACGTTTGCTAGTTTTTCCAAATTTGAGCATTGACTAATTAGGACCATGGAAAAAATTAAACAAAAGTTGTGGAGGGAAAAAGTAATAGGACAGCTGAAAAGAATCATGGCCATTCCAATTGTCTTTAAATAAACACAAGCTGTTTCATGCACTGTACTTGTTTTGAGCCTTAGTTTTCTGTCTGCAATATACAGCATTTATCTATGGGATCATATCTATTTTTGCCAAAACATTTAGAGAAATAAGAAGTGTTCTACTGTAAAGGCTCTGAAAATGCAGCCGGACTTTGTAACGCAACAATTCAGACCTTGATCACAAGCAAAATACTAGAAATGTGAATTTTTAAAAAATTTATTTCCTTCTATTTTCTTGAAAATGAGAATATTTCACTCTGGAAAGGTTTTAGGGAAATGCTTGGTAGGTAGATATCTCAAAGGACTGGTAGTATCATTTCATTCTCAGTGCTGTCCATTTGATCCCAAGAGCAGCTTAAGCAGCAGGTTTTTAGTTATTGTGAGAGATGAACGGTGATGTTTCTCTAGGGACTAAACCATCATCAGGTGAACCTGGAAACTGAGCTCCAAAGAATAATACTTATTCTTTGCTATGTGCAATCTTCACTAAAATCTTCTGTTTATTAGTATTTGTGCATTTAATTAGAGTTCTTTTTGTAGTGCCTAGGGCTGTCTTCTCTGAGCCAACCAATGCAAGGAGGCTAGGAGGTACTCCCAAGAGTCAAATTTGGAACCTGATATAATAATTTAAAACTGAGCTAGGAAGCCCCAATGTCAGTGGAGTTGAAAAATAAACTTCGGCTATTTCTGTGCAATAGTTGTTTTTAAAGATGGTATGTGTAATAAAAATGCAATTAGACCTGGGAGATCAAACAACCTTTAAAAAACCCAACAACAATGGCTAACAAAGCAGGGATTTTTGTTTTAAATTCTTGTTGTCTTTTTAATTTAGAAATCCCAATGATCAGATGAAGCTTTGTTGTAAAGGGATAGGTAGCACTGTATTTGAACAGCTTCATCAATCAATGGGGTACCAATGTCTTTGGCATCCAGCTGTTTTGGTGTGCTTCTACTGGGGATATTGTTTCAAAAACTCATTAACCACTCAACATATTCAACTTGAAATAGAGGTTTAAAATATCATGTGGTTTGAATATTCTTCTTGGTGTAAAGATATGCATAAATGCAGGAGGACTTCTTGAATCAGAACTGGAATGTTTTGCTGTGAAGGTAGGCAAATCTAGTATCTGATTAGAGCTAAATCTTGAAATAATATAGTTTCTGAAGTTTTATGCTAATATTTAAAACATTTGGAATATCTATATTGTGCAAGTAATCCATACCTCAGAATTCCTAGCTTGAAATCTGTGAAAGTCTATGAATGTGAATACAAATAATGCAGTTTCATGTTGATTTATAAAGTATGCTCTCTGCTTGTTTTCAGGGGTCTACCCTAATGCGAACTTAAATAAGAATTTTACCTAGTTTTCCTTTCTTGCTTTAAGAATTCATGTTCTCTGTAAGTCTCCATGCCTAATACAAACCATTCCATGATTTTTAAAATACATCTGACATAACAAAACCATCATAACATATATTTAGTATGGGTTGCAAACGTAACTATTGTTTTCCTCTCTGTAATGGAGCTTTCTTGGCTTTCTTTTAATCTTTTCCAGAAGGCCAACATGTTTTGTATGAAAACAAAGCTGGAATCATAAGCATCTGAATTTTTTTTTTATAACATTGCCTTAGATGATAAAACCTTGACTTCTTATTTTTCCTTTACAAGCTTAAGTTTTTGTGTGTGGCCAGAGTAGAGCTGCTGTCTGGGTAAGGGAACAAGCCATTGGTATGGCTGAAACCCAGTGTGTGGTGCAGCATGCACACACTGAACTAGATGATCATGCTGGCAAGTTGTGTTCCTTTAACCTCCTTCTGTCAGGTTGCATCTGTGACTTCAGAGTCATTGTCTCTCCTTTTTCTCTCTTTTCCCTCCATTCTGCTTTTCCGCTTCACACTTCTGCACATCTTTTCCCAAAACAAGCTGAGTTTTTCCTTAATGCTTCATTCATACATTTACAAAACTTTCTCTGTAGTTCATTAATTTTTGATTTTTAATGTTCTTCTTTTCATTGTCATATCTTACTTATACCAGAATTTATGAAATAATAAAGATACATTGTTGTTAGTGGTAAAGAATACAAGAGCCTGTTTTGTTGATGTGTGTTTAAGATGAAAAACATTTCTGCAAAAACATTTCCTTCCTTTTAGCAATGAAACTGCTCATGATCTTTGCACTTCAAAGACATAAACTCACTTAAATTTCAAGTTCTAAGTACAGCAGTATGTTTTTCTTAATAGAAATGCCTCAGGTAGTAGAGTACAAAAAGCACAAAATTTGAATGCCGCCACCACAGATATACTAAGATTGATATTCAAGAAATAAGTTACCTGGTTTTGAGTCCAGTAGTCTTTCTTAGGACTTTACCCAGTGCAGCTGAAATGGGCATAGATCTTTAGGATATCACAAAAGATGAAAATCACAATCACATCTGTCTATTAATATGTTTGGAAGTCTTGTAATTTGGCAGTAAATTATATGTATACTGGCCAATTTTTACCTAATTATATCCTTATTTTTCTAGGTGTTAACTAAAGCTCAAAATGATCTTGGTGGCTCATGGCAAGGAAAACAATTGACTTGGCCATGAAACAGCAATGTGGAAGTGTTGTAATTGCAGATTATTCTGCAAGCCTTTGTCATTGCTTAAATGAAGTTTGCGTTCCACTTCTTTCTGAACACAGCATGTAATTACTTGTATAAAGTTTTGTTTTCAATATGCTTGAAGTATTAATTTTGAAGGATAGGACAATTCCACCAGTAGAATTGTGGCTTTTTTGTATAAGATTATATGTCTAGGAGTGCACCTCTCTTACTGCAAAAGAAAATGGAAATGTGAGGAGTGATGAAGCTTTACTTTGGGGTTAGTGTGAATACAGCTTCCCTAACACAAGTGGTGCTGAGGTGCTGTGTTAACCAGTGGTAGGAGCACTCACCCTGTGTGGTTGCTGTGGCTGCTGCCCTGGTGCCAGCCAGTCTGACTGTGGGTGCAGAGGGCAGTCTTGGCTGATTTGTACAGGCTGGTGCTGCAGCATCTACAGTAGATTCTGAGTGTCAAGCACTTGCTGTTGGCTGATGAAGAACTTTTGAACTATTTTGACACTTTTGAAAAAGATGGCATGCTCATGTGTTCGTTGGAGATGGTTGTGAGTGTTCTTGTCAATGCAGATGACATCTGAAAAGTGACAAGAACCACAAACAACAAAGATTTCTAGACACTGTAATATTCAGCTTTGTCATGCCTAACAGTTCAGCAGCCTTTTAACAGCCCACTCGTGCATGCACAAAGAATCTCTCCACTTCTAAAGTTGTTATATTGATAATAGATTCCTAAGTGCCTTTGGACAGCCTGTTGCCAGAGCTGTAAGGCTCAGGAATACCCAGCACACTCTCCAGAGCTTGTAACCCTCCAAGCATAACCAATCCCTTACTGGCACACAATTTACAAAGGTTTTGAACTAAACTAAGTATTATAGGTTTTATAGTTAATACACTATAAGTCTACAAATAGAAAATATGTACTTGCAAGAGTTACTTTTTCCTTGCTGCTTGTAATATACATGTGCTATTGACAACATTGTTGTATCAAAATACACAGTTTAGATTGTAAAAATCAGTTTTGCTGAATCAGTTTTACTGTTTTGTAATTTATTTGAAATTGTTGTGTGAACAGATGTAAAATACAGAAGGAAAACCTAGCATGAGTACTAATCATGGAGGATTAGGATTTGAGAGAACATATGTTCAGAATTAGGTAAGAACAATATAAAATTATTCTTTTTTTTTTTTTCAAAATATATTCCACTGTTAGAGTTACCACAGAGATTGGTTCTACATGCTGAAATATCCATCTCAAAATTGTTATTAGTGAATCTTACGTCTTAGTGAAATTACATCTTCCTACGGTATGAGATTATTTAGGTAACTAGTTCTATAATGTTATCAGCTCTCGTATTCAAGACTGGAAATACGTGAACATTTTTTAATGTGGTTCCCTCCTTTGGTGCCCGTTGTGTCTCGAGGCGTGTCCGACTTGTCCTTTGCACGCAGAGGTGGCCCTGTCCCCGCTGCCGCCCGGGCCGTGCCCGGCGCGGGTGTGAGCGGTGCCCCGCTCTCTGCAGCGCCCGGCTCGGCCCGCAGGGGGCGTGCGGGAGCGGCAGCGCCGGGCCGGGGCGCGCCCGCGTGCGCTGCAGGGCCCGGGAACGCGCACCCTGCTCCTCTGGGGTCTCTGGAGCCCCCGAGCGCTGCGGGGCCCGGCACCGCGGAACGGGAACGCGCACCCTGCTCCTCTGGGGCCTCTGGGGCCCCCGAGCGCTGCC
>VWZV01015663.1:0-81874 GCA_013397155.1 Irena cyanogastra
GTATACACACACACACACAGAGATAGAGAACACATAAGAAGCCCCTTCCTCATCAAGTCCCTGTAGGTGAAGTCATAAACAAATTAACTTTAGCATGAATTTTCAGTCTGCTGAGTTTTCCGGAATACTGCCAAGCATCTGTGTGGTGAAAAGCCCAGGAAATCTGATGCAGATCACTCATTTTGGAGGACTGCAGAGCCAAGAGCTGTATGTTCAGCAGAAGAGAACTGCAGTTCCAGTATTACACCTACACACTTTTGCATTCATTACAGGATGCTCTTCATGTCAAAACAAAACGTAACTTCAGCATGGGTTTTTTCTGAGTTAAAGCAGAAATCTACACACCTACACACAGAGAGGTGTCTGTTATGTCTATTAATGCCTTCACCTAACAAATCTAATCCTTTAACTCAAGAATTTAATTCTTTAGAAGTTTCTGTACTGCAACCTATTCAAAACACCTTTATTTCATTACTCATTTTCTGGGGTGGATAGAAGTATTTTTTTATTTCTCCAGGTTTTAAAGCAGCTTTCCTAGGAAACAGTTTCAGCCACCCTGGCATAGGTCAGCTTATACCTTATTCCACAAGCTGGGGTATCACAGGAGTATCAAACCAGTGTAAAAATGACCAATGTGTTGACATATGGCCAAGTCATGTGGATACTTTAATATTCAAAGCAATGCTTGTCTGTACAAAAGTAGATGCTGTCAGGATAATGACACTCCTGATACTTTTCATCAATAATTGACCAGATCACTTACCACTTTTTACTGACCAAGTATTTCCAAAATGTTCTGTGAGTTACAAGTCCACTTCTCCTAATAAATTCACAACTTTGTACAGTCATTTGAAAAATGACAAAAATAAACTAGGTGCATGAAACTCAAAATACAAACCTCAACATCACTGACATTAACAGTTTCATTTGAAGTCAATTTAAATGAAAACAGACTGGGGAACAATACTAAAATTTTTTGCTCTTTTTTTTTTTTCTTAGGTGGTAATAAAAATATTTTCGTCAAACTTTGAAAGGGAAGATGCTATTACCACTGCAAATGCATAGTTATGATGGCAACTAAAAAATACCTTTAACTGTGTTTTTTTCCTAACAGAACTTTGCCATGCAATTTAAACAAGTACAGTCCAGGAATAATTAGCAGTTCTTTTCTTATCCAAAGAAAAGATAAGAAAGAGGTTTTTCAAACAATGTAGTAAACTATCTGCATTCCTACCCATTATGTACTTATGCCAAAATTCTACAGAAATATGGTAAGCATTGAAATGGCTTCTAATCATATAAATCACTTATTTAATTCCCATAGGTGGAAATAAAACAATGCAAAAAGTAGTCTTTCTATATGAAATAAGTGTCTATGCTCCTATTTAGAAGAAAACCAAAGGTACCAATCTTATTTTAGATTCAGGAAGACAGGTTTCATTATAAGGAGCCCATATAAAGTAAAACTCAGGTAGGATGGTAAGCAACTTCTGCATAATTCGTCATAGTATTAAGTTGGTTTTGCAGTGTCCAATATATAAGTTTTATTTTTTAAAAAAGAACATTCACTAGTGCCATTCCTTCAGAAGTCTTATATGGAAAATTAATTTAAACATTGAGCCTACAACGAGGATTAAAAGTTCGAGAACACTTTCAGAATTGTGTCAAAGTAGACTTCATTAGCCAAAAAAAAGAAGGTATTATTATTTTATTTCCTCCCACACTAAATCTCACATTTGGCTGGAGGCCTAGAAATGAATTATGCCCCATCCTTCATTCTAGATAAGGAAGGAAAGCATTGTAAAATAAGTGGTGGTACAAATCTTAAGTCCAAAAGTACTAGATCAGCTTTTTCACTTTTTGTCCAGAACTAGATCTCAGGTGGATAATCATGCCCAATAATGCCAATCCCACAACAGCCACTCAGAGCAGTTTTCTAAAGAACATAAACTTCTTATGCTATGCAATGCTTAAGGCCAAGACAATGATACAAGTGCACCTACTTTTACTTGTTGTCAAGCTTACAGAAAAAACCTCTTAGTTTCAGCAGCAGACATTAGCATATTGCCTAATATCCAACAATCTCTTGTGAGAAATTGAGACATCTCTTCTCAGATAAAGTAACATAAAACCTGTAGAAACTTTTCCCCCTTGCCTCAATCAGATGGTTGTAAAATCAGGTGTTCTCAAGGAAAACAAAACTCTGAGCAAAATATTTACTCCTTTTTTTGCAATGGAACAGATATTTCTTGACATCTTGAGAGAAAGTCAAAGTCACTGTCAAACCTGTGTTCTATGCAACTTTGGGGAAACATCATGTAAAAATGGCAGTAGCTAAGACCACTCAAAAAATGTCAGAATTGCTCTGGTTGGAGGGGAGTCCCACATCTGTGCATTTGGAAGAAAGCAAACTAATTAAAAACTACTACACACTAGAAGACAGTATATTTTTGAACTTTAAAGCTCAACTAAAAAGTAAATTATTATTAATTCTGTTTGCAACAAGGGATTATGCAAACAAATTAAAAAGCAGTTTCTTTATTTCAAGTACCTGAGAAAACCAGATGGAAAGCGTTAAGTCAGAAGACTAAAATTATCTGGAGCACTGGAATTGCCAAATACCTTACCTGGCTGAAAGACTTTCAAGCTCTCTCATACTTTGTCCTCCTAAATGTGCATCTCCTTCAGCTATTAAGGATCCATCCTTCCTATGGGCTGAAAGAATATGGAAAATCCCTGAGTTTGTCAAAGTACTTGGTACCTCAGAAGTCAGTTCTGTCTCTGTACTATTGCCACTAGAATTACCTTTGAATCCTAACTTTCTTGCAGAAGAGATATGGTTTATTCCAAATAAGCATTGTGGAGAAGGAAAGGTATATTGGTGTTCCTTTGTCTCTGGTGCTTCATGCATACATGCCACGTATGTCCCCAGGACTGAGAAGGGCATTTTCTGGCTGCATCCTAACATGCTGGGAGAAACACTTGGTGAAATGTTAGTGTCTCATTTTACGTCTCCCAAAAGAGCACAGGGCCAAAGTTATGATTCCAGGGATTATTTGTGAACTGTGTTTAAGCTGTTTTCATGAATAAATAACATCCAGGAGAGGGTAAACAAAGACATTCTTAAACTCCATGGGTTCTTTAATCATTTGCCTCTCATTTATATCTGCATAACACCCAGGAGTAAAAGCTCTGAAAGTAATAGATTATTCTGTGTGATATAAGTGCAAATGAAACCAAAAGCCAAAGTCCTGTACTTGTAGAAGCAGCAGTATCAAAGATGACTTAGAAAGGCAATAAGGAGCTGCAGAGAAGATTGAAAAGGAAATGATTGCATGGTCCAAGCCTTAGGTATTGCGGGCAAATCAATGCCTTGCAATGTGAATTGCTAAACTCCTCCAGCAGCAACTGAGTCTCTCAGAAAAGCACATGTTATTCCCAATCTTTCAAGAGCTACTGTCAATGCTACATCTTAAACTAGGCTAATTTTCTAGCTATTCTTCATACAAAATAAAAACAGGATGGAAAAATAAATGTATTTGCTGGTTTTTCTGAGTGTAGCAGAATCTGTTAGCTCCTTTATACTTTAACTGTTCCGAATGTTTCACAGCAAACTTGCAAACTCCAATTCCAACGAACTTACATCAGTTTTGCTCTTTTATATACATTTTTTTCTCATTACATCCGTTTATGAAAGAATGCTTCTTAGACAGAAAGGATTTAAAGGAATGGGTAAGACCACGAAGCACAGAAATTAACTTTCTTTTCTAGACATAGTTTTTCTTAGACATAGGCAGCAGTGCGCTAATGTCAGCAGAATAGGTTGATGAAAATCAATGTATAAAATACATACTTTGATTTTACATTTACAAATATAGCCTCAAGACTTGCATGAAACAACAACATTTAACAACAACTCATTTGACAAAAGTATTGCCTAGAACAGAAAAAACCCTCTTTCCTCCCACCATGCTGTCCACAATACACACAGAGGGAGACTGAACAGAGCACCAGGGGAAAATGGTGCTACTGGGATAAAAGATTCTGACTGCAATTCACATTTTGGAAAGCTCCATGGTGAAATGGTGGCAGGAACAGAGCTAGACTTTAAGCTAAGCAATTGAATTCAGTCATTTTCTTGCTTTAGAAATGTTTTCTAATGCACAAGAGAAAACCCTTCTTAATGAATTCTATGCAACTCAGAATGGAAGGAAAAGCAACTGAAAAATAGTAATATCTCAGAAAAGTAAAATAGAACAGACCTATTAAAAAGAACTTTTTTTTCAGTCAGGTTTAAGTAGACAAAAAACAACCCCATATTTTATATTCTGCAGTTGGACCTGTAGAGTGTCACTGGGGTTTCTGAATTTATTCCAAGTAAACTCAAGTTGCACTTGGAGTCACTTCCTGTTCATAGTTCTTGATATAATCAAGAAATGAAACTTTATACTGGACCAACATGACAGACAAGAACTGCAGTTATAAACTGCGAGGTATGGCCTTGCACAATGTGTTCCTCTCTCTGAAAGGGAAAAGAAATTTGGGAATAAACTCCTTCCTTTTCCTCTGATTCTTTCTTTTCCTGCATTTCTGCCAACACATAGTCATTCTTAGATGATTAAATGAGAACAGACTAGGTCTTTTTGATTCCTCTCACAACTTCTGCATTTGACTTCAAATTTAACCTTAATTGTTTTCTGTTTCCAACAATTTTACACCACACAGACTTGCAACGTCTCACTTATCTTCTCCTAGGAAATACATCAATAAGTGCACTGTACTATATAAATACTTAAAATTACATGCAAACCCGAATGATTAAGAATGTAATGTGATTCACTGTCTGTCATTCAAGTGACTTGTTACTTCACAAATTAAATCAAACACTAATGTCCATCTAAAATCATCTGTAGCTTGTTGTCTAGTTTGACTGTTTTCTTCAGATATTTCTGCTTTCTGGATGATGATGATTTAATATTTAATCATGGATTTCCAGACAGAAACAGCAGCAAGAAAACCTTAAACGAATATCACTCTTTTAAACAATGAGTATTTTGTTTTAAACAAAAGAGTAACCTTGCAAGAAAAGATGTAATTCTCTGGGGGTGATTTGGCATTTTTCATTTCAAAACTTAAAAAAAGTTAAAACATTCAAAATTAGAATTGAATTGCCTGAAATTGTGACAAGAAAAAACATGGATTTTCTTTGCAGGGTAAAAGTTAGTTTGGGATTTCTAGTCCCTTGAGGAAAACCTAAAATGTTGTATTTAATAGTAATTTAAACTGCAACTTTATTCCTTCAAGGTTAATTTTTGCAGCAGCTGAAATCTAAAAGCTATTTTTTTGTACAGCTTGTGAAGGTTTATTAGCTTTAGGAGACCTTTAAATAGACTCTGGAAGCACTGTTTGCCTTGCCCTTCAATATATCACAGACAACAAGACAATGAGCAGCTGGATGTCAGAAAAAAAGACAAGCAACTTTCTCTTGGAAAAAATTAATGCCACTGAGTATGCCAAATGGACAACCTGGGCTCTTCCTGTGATTTCTAGCATCTCTGAGGCACGAGTGACACAGTGTTCAACCAGATTAAGGTTCATTAGTTGCTGGGAAGCTCTAATATTTTGGTTCTCAAGCACTGCACAGATGAAATGTACACTGTAAATACAGATTTATCTGTTTAGACTTTGAAAATTTGGACACAAAAATTCTTTCATTCAGTACCTATGATATTCCAATGATGACTAATTCTAGGAACAATTTCACATGCACAGCTGGTACTGCAAGACTTGCTAATTAAATATCAAGATGAGTAATTATGACTCTCAAGTGTTCTGAAATTACAGAAGTCCTGAGAGGTGCTGAGGTAACACTTATCACTCCTGACAGATCTACAAACACACAGCAACAAGCAAAGTGCACCTGTAAATCAATGACAGGGAGCTTAAGTACCATGGCAAAACTATGGAGTTAAGGCTTCTGTCTATACAATGTGTGCAAGGCAGAGGTGTAAGTCCCCAGCACAGCAGTGGAAGTTATGTCAAAAGCAGTGAAATAGTGATGCCATTTAATGATAGACTGTGATTTGACAACATATTTTTATGCATCACTTCACATACATAGTTTAGTACAGAAATTTCTGTCCACATCATATCATAACCTCTTCCTCCCCACCCCAAAAAATCACATATATAGTCCCATAAACTTCTATATGTGCCTGGATATAGACACACAGATGTACACGTGAAAGGTAAAAGTGGTACTAGGTTTTGGTGTGCTGCATTCCTTTACAATAGTACTGATCTTCCTGATCACAGGATGATTTGTAGTTAACTGATGAAAAGTGCTTCAGAAGAACCAACTACTATTAATGTTGCATATGTGGCCAGAAGTCTGGTTTTTATCTTTAAGTGATGATCAGTGCATATATATCAGCAATAGTAAGTATTCTTATAAGCAAAATCTTGCACATTACAGTCCCACGCAGCAGGAAAGATTGTTAATTGGTGCTAGCTATTAAATGAAAAATTCCTTTATGTTTCCCATAGGAAGATGTAATGCAAGTTAAGGAGGACACCACAACATTTACATGTAAAATGATTTAATCATGTTAGTTGGATTTTATAAAAACATTAACCAAAGACATGTAAGTATGGCAAATTTCATCTTTTTGGATTTTTCCCCTGGTAAAACTAGAAACAATGTGAAATAGCACCTTGTACAGAGAAAATAAAGGAACTGTTCATAGAGATTCCTGTTATTCCTCAGTATTCACAAGTACAAATGAACAAGAGACTTCCCAGCATAGATCTATCATGTCTAGTTTCATTTTAGCTACAAAAAGAAAACCTACAGTGTAAACATGTGACATACTGTGCTGAAAATGGTAGCTGGACTAGTATTTGACATAGCTGAAAAGAGAAAGACAGGAGTGAAATTTTTACATGAGTTGCAAGTTTTCTTCCTGTGTTTGGAGCACACAGCAGAGCTCCTCTTCATTTGTGCTCACTGGAAACTATGGCAGCTAACAGCTGTGATGCCTGCAGAACACAACAAATAAGGATCACCAGCCAAGGGAATTGTTAGGCTCTGAAATTACACAGGATGCTGCAGTTGCTCATTTCCTACAACCTAGTGTTATTTAAATCACATCTAAAAACTGGGAACAAGAAATAGACTTGCAGACCACAATAAAAATAGACAAGGTCAATAAAGGCCAAAATGAGGTGTCCGAAGAAAACACTCTGTAACCTTATGGCACAATTAGATGTACAGAAAAGAAGCAATATTTTAGATAGCCAAATATAAGTAAGCAAATATATTACTTGCAGAAATCACTACAAATAAAGTCAGGGATAATTTTCATGCTATTTTTCTTAGAAAAAAGAGGATCTCCCATCAAGAAAAAATAATTGAGACAGATTAAAAGGAAAACTATATAAAAGCATATACAACTTTCCTTTGACTAAGTTTAAAAATTAATTAAAAGAAAATTATTGATGGATGTTGAAATACTAGTCCAAACAAAAAAGTCTAAATATCATTATTACTTCTTTCAGGTGGTAAAAATGATGATTGTGGTTGTGCTGACATTTGCGGTCTGCTGGCTGCCCTACCACATTTACTTCATAGTTACTGGGATCTATCAACAATTAAATCGGTGGAAATACATCCAGCAAATCTATTTAGCCAGCTTTTGGCTTGCCATGAGCTCTACGATGTACAACCCCATTATCTACTGCTGTCTTAACAAAAGGTAAGAGCTGGTTATGAAATGAGGTGCATGACCTCACCAAGAATATAAATCGCTTAAATGGAAAAAAATGAAATTTTCACTTAAATAGTTTTCAGTTAGTGGGAAAGAAAACAAAATGCCAAAAAAAACCCCACCACCCTTTCTTTAGGTTTGTACTTGAAAAGAATCCCCAAAAACCAGCAAATATTCTGGACTATTTAAAATTTCAGAGCAAAATTCAGTTTTCAGAAACCAGTCCTTCCCATGTGCACCTGCAAATTTTTAAAAAAAAGAACCACAGCACTTCAATGGTTTTGGTTTGCAAAATATAAAAGTAAAGATGATAATTAGTGATATAGAGTGCAAGCTGTATGTTCACTAATTGTAGCCCCAATTTTGTTTTGCTGGAAGTATGCAATACAAAATGATTTGCTGTGTTTTGTATATCTCAGCATTAGATTTCTACTGCACTTCAAGATCTGCAACAGGCTGATAAATACTATACAAATGTTTATATTCTCATTACTTAATACTAAATTACAGTACTGTTTGATAGCAGCATATTATGCTCTGAATTTCACAGGCAGTATGAACTCAACACCTGTTGAGTTTGGTAACATTTTAGAGACACTTGCTAGTCTGAGACAACTGCATTGCAGAATGGACTCAAATCTTTCATTTCAACTTATAGGACCAGGATCTACATAAACATCATCCTGGCCATCCTATCCACCAGTATTTCTTCAAGCCTTATTGGACAAAGATCACCAAGAACAATTAAATACTTCACAAACTCAGTCAGTATGAATCAGTATTGAACAAGTAATCTTAAATATTATTTCAAATCTCTTTTGACTTAGCAGCCAGTGCCAAGTTTAATTACTGTCAAAATTTATACCAATATTGCAAGGTATTTCTAAACCCCCAGTAAAGATCATGCGGCACCTGACAAAAGGAGTCTAATAAAGAATGAAGTAAACAAATCCTAATGAGTTTTTATTGGTGTAAAAACACTGGCATCATCCTTCTTGATGAGGATAACTGACAATTAACATTCATGATCTTTTCAAAAGACAGGGTAATGACTAAATTCATAGGGCCTTCTGCCTCTTTTCATCATTTACAACTGTTTAAAGATGACGTAAAGTCTTAGCATGCCAGAACAAAACCTGGCATGAAACAGAACAAAAAACAAAATGGCAGATTTTCCATTAATTTTAACAGAAATCAGATTTCAGTAAGTGCCCAGTGTCTGCAAAATCAAAGGCAAGGAAGAATAAGGCCTCATATTTTTAAATTACTACCATAAAACTTCTAAACCAATTCTGTTTTCTTCAAAAACTTTTTATGGCACAGTTACAAAAGTGTTTATAAAAAAATAATATTGCTGATGTGGCTTATGTTGACACTTGCAAACTGCAAAATTAAATGTCTGGATTAAAGAATACAGCCAAAGAAAAATTAATATTTTGAGACATACTAAAGGTCACCTTGTTCAGAATTGGATGCAAGAATGAAATCCTGGTGACAGTTTTCTTATAATTAAGTTCCATATCAAAATGAAGACAATAGAATGTCTGCTTCCTTTTCATTAAGTAGGAAAATAGAGCTTGTTGCCGGGAGTCAGATGAATTCATGTCTCTGCTGGATCTAGTATCAGATAGAGTTAGAACATCTATCCCCAGCCTCATCTTCCAGGCTAATGAGGATATTACGTATCTAGATAAAGAGACCCTTATTTCAAGATGAAGAAAAAACATGCCCTGAATTAGAAAGAGGACGGAAGTTGCCAGGAAAAGTAACACAGTTTAGAGATGTTTTGGTTTTACAATTCCTGTCAATAAATTCATTTCCATCAGAGGTTCTTTCAGTTTTTTTTCCAAAATATGGACTGTATGTAAACAGAGAATGTCAAATAACAATCTACCTACTCAGTTGTCATCATGTGAGAACTCCATGGCAAACTTAAAAATTTGAGGAAGGAATCTGTGAGATCTGTTAACTTTAACTGAATGCTTTATCTGAATTTTTGCCTGCAGTCATCACTGTGGTAAGTTGAACTACTGCTCTAAAAACCTTACAGACAGGATAAACAACAGAGTCGATTGTTAAAACAAAACAAGAGAAGCAAGACAAGTGAGAAAGTCAGGTAAGCTTTAGGTCTAGGTGAAAAGGTGCTCTTGGAATTGCTTTTCTAATATATTAAACTTTTATTCTGGAAATTCATACACACAAAACATAGCAATGGTCTTTATGGTATTGCAAACACTGATGCTCTAAAGCCTCAAAATACCTGTTTGTATATTGCTCACATTCAGATTTCAACTTTCTAGGATCTTCTTAATGATTAAAAATTATTTTCCAAGTATTTTACATGAAGAATTATTAGTCATTACATCATTCCCATATAAGCATCTCTATTAGAGAGAAACACAGAAGGGATATTGAAATGTGGAAACTGGGATGGTATTTTAGAGAAAAGAATGTTACGAAGCTTCTTGCTGAAAAAAGATGAAAGTATAGGTGCAGATTTCATTAGAGGTCAAATGAAAGCAATTTCTATGAAAAAAGTTCTATGAAAGTTGGTGTTTGTTTACTTTGCACAGGCAAAGGACAGGAAATTCATTATAAGGAAAATACCGCTGCTAAAATGCAGGGAAAGCATATAGAAAATCAGAAACCGAAATGAGTTGCTGCCACTATCTTTTTTGCCCTACTCTTCAGCACGCCCAGGCCTAGGGGCAGGATAATTGCCCACATCAGTATCCTGCCAGCACCGTGTGTTTTCAGATGAAGGCCTGGGGCTGGCTCTCGCAAGCACAGGCTTTCACCAGGCTTCTTCCCTCCTAGGTTCCGAGCTGGCTTCAAGCGAGCTTTCCGCTGGTGCCCCTTCATTGAGGTGTCCAGCTACGATGAGCTGGAGCTAAAGGCAGCCAGGTTCCACCCCACCCGGCAAAGCAGCCTCTATGCTGTGTCCAGGATGGACTCCAGCATGACAGTAGTGTTTGACACCAACGATGGAGACAGCATGCATGCCAGCCATAAGAAAAGAGCAGCTCCAAGGGACCTGAACTTCAGTGGTTGCTCACAGAGGAATTCCAAGACCGTCTCCACAGCCTCAAGCCTCATCAGTTCACTGCATACATCAGCAGATGCTTATTCCTAAACGTTTCACATTGCTGGAAGGGCAACACTGGACAACGTTCTCCTACTTTGGAACTTGGTATTCATACCACAGGAGAGCAAATCGGATTCCACTAACAAAACCTAGCTATAAATATTGCGAGACTTTTGAGAATCTCTTACTTTTTTTTGCTTTGGAGAGGAAGAGGAATTTGAAGACCTGTATGTCTCAGTTAAAAAGCATAGTTGCACTTTAGCCACAACAATGTTTGTAGGCATTATCCAGAATAAACCAATGGCATAAAAAACTTTGTTTCAGTTGTCTCTGACCCGTGGCATTTATGTTTGACTTACTGAAATGTAACAGGCTCCTTTACTTATTGAAGCAGAAATGTACCATGTTTTCCATTATGAGTGTATTAATTCTACAGTAACAAAATTACGTGAGATTTGATTATAAAGATGCATTTATAATGAACACCTAATGAGCTCCAACTCTATTAAGCTGTTTTACAATTTAGCCCCATTCCCAGACAAATAGATAAAATTAAGTTCACGTGAATGCAGTTCAGCTCTGTCTGCAACGGTACAATTTTGCAAATATATATGAGCTCAGGAGAACATGACTAAGAGACTAAGTTAAATTCTACCAAAGTTTGCATATTAGTAAACATTAAACTTTAATGGGATCTGTCCTTCCAGGGGAATATATTGCTGTGATGAATCTCTCACAGCTTTGTATCTTAGTACTAAAGATAAGGTCTGTCTCCAGTGACCTTAACAGAACCTTTCTGATTGACTTTAGAAAGGCCAAAAGATTTTAAATTGGAGATTCATATATTAAAAAAATACAACTGCGGCAATGGACTCTTCTCTGCAGAAGATAAAGTAACAAGATTCATGATGAAAAACTTCCACTGGGAAAAAAAAAATATTTGGGCTCTTTTCACAAATTTTCCATAGCTTGATCCATGTAAAAATACTCCTGTGCCTGCCTCTGAAAATATGCTAGGCATTCTTACACAGACATACTCCCACTGAATTCAGACAAAATCCACTTACCATCACTGCTGCAGAGAAAGCTGAATGTAACAAAAAAAGGCACCAGAGAGCAGCCTTTGTTTTAGTTAAATGACTGTGTCAGCTGTGTGGATAGATTGGTTATGTGAATGTTTGTTGTCAAACAGTTCATAAAAACATAAGCAAAAGAGTGTGACTGTCTTCCTGAGTTAGCCAAACCAGCACAGGACAGTTTATATCCGGCTGAACCCAACACAGTACCAAAACAGAGCAATTGATAAAGAAAAGTTTGAAGAGAGAAAGGCTTGAGCTGGCTTTAGTCCACATTCCTTCCCAGTGACTGGGGATGATCAGCATTGTGACAGTGAGCATATCAAACAAGACTCGTAAACCAAGAACCATATTTTTATTGTGATTCATGTATATAGTCAATTGTTATGTTCTGCTAAGTGTAACTTGTACAGTGATTTTAGTGCACTGTGGCGTCACTTGCTAAATCAAAAACCTGCATAAGGTAAAATATCCTGAAATACATAAACCTGATACATTAAACTCTCCATGTTTGGAACAACTAAAGAACCTGGTCATAGAAAAATTGTGAGTCTGGAATTGCAGTACATTTTTATAAGAGTGTGATAGTCTATCTATGGCCTGATCTAAAATCCCCTGAAACAAAGAGCTCCGTTCATTAATGACTTCCCCTTTAAATGTTGGTCCATGCTTTTCAACAGTCTGTTTCTCTAAAAAACCAGGTATTTTCCAACATTTTAATTGTTGTATTCTCACTTCTCCTTGTTTGTTTTTTTTTAAGTGTGTAGTAGTCCAGCAAGTATCATGTAATGCCTATAAAATACTTGTAAATTTTTTTTCCCCTGAAATACTCTGTTTTAAGAACTTAAAAATCTTCACAGGTTTTTAACAACTCTGTTGAGAACATCCAGGATAGCCACACACAAAAAATTGAGTATATTAACCTGATAGTGATGTACTACAAACACATGCTGTGAAGTCCTCGGTCTGCTCATGTACAACTTCTGAGAAACATACATAGAGAAAATGTATACTTGTTAAATAAACAATCTTTTCTAACTATGGCTATTATGAAATCAGTGTTGATCAATTCATTGTTTTTAAATATAGAGTATAAAATTGAAAAAGCTGTACATAAAAGTACAGCAGCATAAATGTATAAAACATCATCTTCATGTAACTTCTAGGATTCTTCATTGACAAATATCAAGAAAGCAATGGTGGCTTCCTCACACTTGTATCTCTAGTGAAACAATTTCACTTTAAGTGTTTTATGATATGACATCCTGGACAACTAATCCATTGATAATCTTGTTATATTTTGGTGGGCTAGAAGTATCAAAAACACCCTCACCACTCCTGTAGTTCTTCTCTGAAGTTACAGGATATTCCTGTATAAAAAATGAAGAAATTCTGTGCCTGTAATCACAGCATTGCTTTAACAGAACGTTACAGTGATCACATGGTGCAAATCAATCTCTGTGTCTCAGCTCCCAAGAACATGCAGGGTTACACAGTTAAACAAGTAGCACAGCAAGAGCTGTGACTGACAGCAGCTTCCATATGAATTACTATTGCTGAACAAACATTTTCAGTAAGTGGCTGGTCACCACAAAATTCCTCAGGCCTCCTGACCCCCTTCACTGAGTGTAGAGGAAATCAGGTCATCCCCAGTTTGTGTCAATAAAACTGCTCAAAGTAGTAGCAGGCATGCAGAGCATGTGCTCTTGTGTGATTGCTGGTGCAGCTCTGTGGCTGTCTCATGTCTACAACCTTCCTTCCACATTCTTTAATTTTGCTAGGAGTGAGTCAAGGAAAACAGATACAGAGCTAGCTTCTCACCGAGAAGGGCACAATAATACTCCAAGATGGCTGCAATTAAACAGCATCAGGAAAGGTCTTCTGATCTTGAAATCTTCTGAACCACATTCATCCTTCTCAGCATAAGAGTTCATAGTACTTCAGCCCAGGCTCCTACTGGAGTCTGCCTCTAAAATGTATATGTGATGAAGAGATATCATTGTTCCCTGAAAAGACATTTTACAAGGAGATTCCCTTGGCAGAGAACAGGTTTAACTTTCGTATCACCAAAGACAGAATACTCAGCATCAGTTTACTCTGCCATTCTCTTGATATTGGCAAAACTTGCAAAAAAAAAAAAAAAAGAAAAGAAAACAATACCACACTACCAAACCAACTTAAAAAGCTAAACACAAGTATTTAAACAATAAAAAACAAACAAAAAAAACCCCCAAACATTTCTTGTCTCAAGTCTTTGTGGTGGTGCATTCTCTGCCCCACACTCTTCCTTGGAACCCCTCTACCACCTCTGAGCCCTGGCCTTTGTGTGATGAGTTGGGTGGTCAAGCTTCCCTTGACCATATGGCAACTCTTGCATGATTAAACTGGGAACATCCCTGAGATGAAGGACAAGAGCACAGTCAGTCCCCCACTTACAGCCTTGGGACTTTCCCTGAACCATAACCCAAAAATCAGTTTACTGTTGTGGCTGGAGTTTTGCAAACAATTTGAACTTGTATCAGAAACAACTTGGGATTGTTTTGGAAACTCCAGTGATTAGTGATCTGAGGATGGAAATTTTACAGATTACATCTTGCTACCCTACAAATAGGGGTCCTAAGTGAGGCCCTTTGAGCTTCCCTGGACTTCAGTGGGGTGCACCAGAATCTCCCTTTGAGTGGGATGGCTCTCAGAGCTTGCAAACTCTCATTTTTGTGAGAAAGCTGATGACAGGGCATAGGTGGATGATGTCTCACTCCTTGAGCCTCAACTGCTGAGAAAAGCCAAGGCACTCAACATGGGTATTTGACTGAAATCAGAGGGAATTTTTCACAGTACTTCTGTACACACTTCATCACATCGGTGTGCATGCGTGTGAATTGATTTAAATACCCTATAGCAAGTATAGCATAAACACTGATGTCTCAGAACAATAATTAAGTAACTGCTGCAATTTTAGCCAATTTTATTGAATTACTTTATAAATGCTGAATTAGTTAGTTGATTAAGTAGTACCTAAATCCTTTAAACACGAAATGTTAATCAAGTCTAAGTCTAAGTTTGTCAACGGGGTCCACTCTGAATCTTGTGACTCCATGGGAAGGTCTTCCTTACCCTTTGCACCCTTATCACTTGCATCCCTGGTGCTCATGCAAATCATTCTAGTGATTTTAAGCCAATATTCCTTTGTACGCTTCATTTACGCAGTAAATAATAGAGCAAACATTGCCATTGAACTTTATTGCACTTTCACACATTTATATTGAAACTCACTTTTCTCAATACCTGTGACAGTGATTCTTTAGGCTACCTAAACCACTCAATTGTGACAAATTGGCGAAGTCAGCAGAATACTAAACCAGGATTCACAACAGTTTTCCACATAAAAGCATGCTCTTGAGAGGAAAAATTAACTCTAAGCAAGCTCAGGGTACTCAGGATGCACTCAGCAGATTGCAGCCTGGATCTCTTTGGCAGGAATCCCTTGACAGCATTCCTTCCAGTTCACTTACAGCACATTGTCAAGGGTGGGAGGCAGTGGCACACCTGCACAGAGGGAGTTATTTGCAGCACGTTTACTTCTGGTGACTAAATGCGTCACTGAGGAAGGTCACTGATCAATATCAACATACATTTTCAAAAATAACATACAGATGGAAGTGATGAAAAAAAGGAGAGCAAAACAGGTTTTAGAAGTTAGCACTTTTCTATCTAAATAAAAACTTTCAGGTATTTTGGAAGTAGATGTTCCTCCTTTAATACTGGGGAATTTTTTTTTTCACACCAGTGAAGAAGAACCTACTTCACTGATATAAATTTCAAAACCTTTCAGGTTGTGCCCACCAGGGTACAGAATTTAGAGAAACTTTTGTTCCTTTTGCATTTCTTTCAAGGCTTCTGAAGTGCCTATTTCAAGTAGAAATTTACTGCTGAACTTCTTCCTCTAATTCAAGATGAGTTTAAATTTAGAGTCCCAAATACTATGGGCTGTTTGTTAAAGAATACCTCCAAAGATTGCTACTGAAGATGTAGGAGATACTGCTAAGGATATACCACTGTTTACAAACATCTCATGAATTCCCTGTATTAAGTAATGTATTCAGTTCAATTTGTGTCTTCCTGTTCGTGAGCAGATTCAAGTGGTTCTACATTCATAAATCAAAATGATCTGTTGAGACCAGTCAAAGATAATTCTTTATCAGTCCATGAGCAGTTGCTGTGAGTATTTAAATACAAATTGTATTTAGATGGGTTCATGTATCACATGGGATATAGTTAGTGGCTAATTGAATTGCTTCTCTCCCATCTATAAAACTGAAACATGCATATTGTATTACAATTGGAATCAGATTTCCCAAAGCAAAAGGTTAAGCTTACAAATTCCAAACCTCTGAGTTATGAGTACTCTGTAACAGCCTCTGGAATGATTATTCCTAAGTTTCACAACGAGTTCTTCACTGCAATATTTGTGATGCAAACAGAAAAAGGGACACCAGGAACAGTCACATGAGTTGTACTTCCCAAGCACACTTACTATGGAAATTCATGTTGCCCAGCTGGCTTGGATTTACACACTTTAGATTTTAAAAAACCCAAAACCAACCAACTAATAATTTAACCAGTAGGCATTCACCAATTAAATCCTACAAATCTGCCAACACTTGAAATGCTCAGCAGCTCTTCTACAACACTTCCCACAAAGTCATATGCAAATGAAGATGACAAATCAAGTCTGTAGATACTATACATATCAAGACTTCAGGCAAGCTCCTTCTTGAACACAAGAGAAAACTTCCTGGACGGCATCTCCAGATTTGCAGCGGTTCTGCCAAAGGAGGTCTGACCAAGGATGGGGATATGTTCCACCATCAAAGGACTTCAAAGCTGTCCTTTGAGCAGTCCAGCCAGCAGCTCTTTCCTGTTTGCAATACTGAAAACTAGAACTTGTATGAGAACTGAAAAACTTAAGGCAGCCAGCAACACCTCCAAGACCAAACGTATACAGCTTTGCCTCAACCTGAAACTCTACTCAGTAAGCCCTTACACCAGGCAAAGTAAGCTTTTATTCAGAAGTGTGTTCTAATATATTCACAGCCTTCATTCATTTGGTTGAGTTTTGAACCTTGAAAACATTTAGACAAATGCATCACCAGGAAGGCATGGGCCAGGTGAGGTGGCTCCCCTGGAGCAGTTCTCACGAGGACTAGTAACTTCAACAAGGCAAAAAAGAAGTGATCATAGAGGTATTATGATCTTCACTTCCCATCTTATCTATGTCCTGCACCACAGCACCCTCACGTCTACTAAGTCATGCAATTGCTGTCACCTAGCCAGGCTAATGTGTATGGGACAGCAGGACCGCTACCAACAGAGGAAGGAGAAAGCAGCCAAGCAGCTTGCCCCTGGTCCCAAAACTCCTTTTCATAGCTTGTTAGACATGTAATCACCCTAAAACTAATAGGATATAGAGATAATTCAGAGCTAGCAGCAGATAAGCTTAGGTACAAAAAACAGCACAGACATATCATCAACATAGAGGTCTGTCAGGGCTAAAATTTACCTTGAAATTACCAAACTACCACAGGTGAACTTGCCCATGCTGGCATTTGGCTGGACCATTTCTACTATCCCTAATCATACACATCCCACTTAAAGTACATGTAGTTACCGCCACATTCCAAAGCAATTATTATCCTAGTGTGTACCAAGGGAAAAAAAAAAAAAAATCAGTTTAACCATCTGCCAAGCTCTCAAAAACAGGAAATGGTAGAACTCTTCACACACCCTACACATCTCCCATCTTACTGCCATAACAAGGTCTTTGACAACCCCTCCTTGCTTCAACCCAAGAAAAGCCTGACCCTAAGGCCATGAAGGAGCTGTGGTGCAATCTGACAGATTTCCCAGCATGGCTGCAAGCTCTGACATTGAGAGTTCCACACCCTATCTCAACAGAGACCTAAATACCTGAAAGAGCCAGGAATGATAAATCCTAATTGTTTTCAACCAAATAATTCCATTTGCCTTGCCTGCCACAGTGGAATACCAGGCTAGGTGTCTCACAGAAATTCTTTGAAATAGAACAAATAATGCACACATACATACACAAGTTCTAGGGAAGGAAAATGACCCTGAATGAAATCCACAAAGTTTCATTCACAGAAAAGAACTTTGCAATTCCCCAGTGCACCTTGGACTCTTAGCACTGGTTCTGGGGCCCATTCACAGAGCTCAAACCCATGCAAAAACTTATATGTAATATAATAAACACCCAACAGGATTTCAGAAATGAGACATTGGGACAACCAAATAGTTAAATGCTAATAATCTTCCACCTTCTTCCACTGGCAGGTGAGTATTTCAACAGAAACCCAAGTGGATGTGTCAGAGGTTGATATTAGAAAGTGTTTGCTAATCATATTGTTTTGATACACAGCTTTGAGGGTATCTGGATGACCATTTGCCTAATCAAGGTAATGTGATATTCAGCCTGAAATGCATGTTCCTGTTCTACTGAAAAACTTTGCCTGAGAACTTATAACTGCATAAGGGCATTAACTCTTTTGAGGCCTCTGAGGAGGTGACAAAGGAACTTGGAGTTCAGGTGACAAAATACTTAGGAGCCATTGTCTTTAGGGGTAATTGAAAACAGAAAAACTCCTCTTACACAGGGCATCATATGTTTCTGGATATATTAAAACAGGTCTCCATGCTTTAATTGAAAAAACCCTACTAATATTATTCTGTATTTCCAATCACTGCAAAAGCTCTTAATAATGAAGGTCAAACACTAAATCAACTTCGCTAAAGAGATAGAGCATGTATCCGGACTGTCAACTCTGCAAGGTCCACAGCTCCTGCCTGAATATAAGGACAGAGAAAAATGGAACAGAATAGATCAGAATAAGAAGCTATCTTTTGCCTAACAGATGAGAATTTGAAATTCTGAAAAGTGTTCTCTCTGGAGAGATGTTCACTGGTGTTGGGGAACACCAGAGGCAGCAATTCTAACACATAGCTCAGGCCACAGAAGAAGGAGCCTGCACACTGATGTTCAGCAGAGCACTAAATCATGAGGCAAAGAGCTAGGAACCTCACCTGGAGCTACTTGTGTCTACCTGGCAGGGACTCAGCAAGCACACTACTCTAGATGCACTAGTGCTACAGATTCTCAAACCCTTCTCCCAGTTTGTACAATGCCTTTTCTCTCTCTCTCTTTTTTTTAATATGATATAGTTTCTCCTCAAGCTGAGGAGAAACTTCACCTGCTCTCTCTTCATGGGGCATATTTAATCAGATTGACGATGAAGGCACAGAATTCTGTTGTCTATGCTGGGATTATACGCCAGTCAACCTCCAAAGAAGCAGCATAAATGCCCTGAGAGCAGCTGACACTTGTAACAACTGAGCATCAGCTGGATGCTTTTAAAAATCCACGACTATGAACACAGATTAAATTAGCATATGTAAGTAAATTGTTATCACAAGTTATTATGCACAGGGTCAGACTTGACTATGATATGATTAATCAAAAATGTATTTTGCTCTCTTCTACTACAGCTTTGCTGAATGCTTCACATAATCACACTACTGCAGTGTAAGACACTGATGAAATTCAATCCCTTGAAAATATTTAGAGTTTGCCATCTTTCTCCAGTAGATTAAATAGTGCTAGAGCTGTCAGTTGCATCATCAGCCTCTGCCCATATTTGTAAATTCCACTTCTTTTCTCTTGCTCCTCTAGCAAGATGATTATGATTATTATGTATGGCTTGTACTTATAAGGCAGCCTGGAAATGGTCCCATCAAATTACTGTGACCTCCATAAGAAAAGGGTGTTAGAGTTAGGCCACTAAAGCCGAAAAAAAACTAGTCTCCAGCTCTTCCTCCTCTTTTGTTAGGAGGCTTGTCCCAAATTCTGTAGATGGAAAGGGGATAACTAGGTTTGTTCATAACCCTAAATATGAGAATTGCAGAAATGCTTTGGCACTCAAAAAGAGAAAAAAATATTACTCTGTAACACAGATTCAAAGCAGCAAATGTCAGCTCAGGATTATAGTTATGTATTGTTCCCTTAAATAATACAAATATTTTTAAATAACACCCTTAGAAATAGCTGATTATTCATTTTATTTCAAAGAAGTTCAGGGGGAAAAAAGAGGAAGAGCTAATGGGAAAAGAGATAGAAAATAATAGAAACAAAAGGTAGATTAATCTTGTCTACTCTGACAGAAAGCAGTCAGTTTCTAAGCTATAGAAATCATTAAACATCTATTTTTAAAACTCAGCATTTTCCTCAATGACCACACTAGAAAAGCTTTTACTGGAAATGAGAGGGAGCAAGACAAAGGTAATTCCTTTCAACTTGAATTCCCATAAATGTTAAGAGAGCTTTTTTTAAACTTTTTTATTTCTCATCACCAGATAATCTATGGCCTTTTATTATCAACTATAAACATGTCTGTACCATTCTAATATGAAAAAGCAACACTTCTTTTTATAATCAAACTATGTACCTGAGGAAGGCACTGGGTAAACATGGCACTGCAAACCGTGACAGGGCATGGATATGTCTCATGATATTAGTATGATAAAATAAATTGTTATTTTATAATCCTAATATATAAGTACTGTACTCACTTCTCTTACATTAGTAATATAATACTAAGTTCTTACAGAGTAAGACCCACTGTGCTGTCTATCTCACACAACAGAAAACAAAACCACTGCTTCAATGTGCTTAGAACTAAAATGTAACACAAAGAATGTATGGCAAATGAAAAAAGGTTTGCTAATAAATATTAGTCAACTTGATTAGGAAAGGCTCTCAGAATGTCTCCTGGTTCTCTTAATAGAAAAGTACAATGCCTCCCTTTCCTGGCAAGGTTAACATTGAATTCACAAGATGGTCTGAGAGAGAGTATTTGGGACCAAATACAGTATTCTTTTCAACTGCATGCAGCAAAGTTAATTAAACCACACAAGGTTCACTCTGATATAACTGAGAAAAATTGACTCAGATATTTTCATTATAACATTTCATTTGTATTCATTCAGGTAGAAAGAAAAAAACCCATTATTTTCTTAGCTTTGCACCTAACACATCCATTTACACAGAAATCGAGAACTTGTTAAAATTATAGAGCTATAAATTACAAGACTTGTTGAAATCATAGAATATGCTGAGTTGCAAGAGATGCACTAGGTTTATCAAAATCCAACTCCTAGTCCCGCAGAGCACAGCCCCAAGAATCATACCAGGTGCCTGAGAGCATTATCCAAACACTTCTTGAACTCTGCCAGGCTTGATGCTGGAACCACTTCCCTGAGGAGCCCAGTGCCCAACCACTATCTGGTGAATAACATTTTCCCGATATCAATATCCTGATATATTATTTGGCTTTTTGGGCTGCAAGTTCACATGGATGGGTCATGTCTCCCACCAGCACTTCCAAGTTCTTCTCAGCAGAGCTGCTTTTGATCTGTTCCTCCCCCAGTCTGTGTTGGCACCAGGGGTTGTCCAAAGCCAGGTGCAGCACCTTGCACTTGGTCTTGCTAAATCACATGAGATTCCCACGGACCCACTTCTGCAGCTTGCCCAGGTCCCTCTGGATGGTATCTCCATCCTTCAGGTGCGGCAACAGCACCGCTCAGCCTGGTGTCATCTGCAAATTTGCTAAAGCTGCACTCAACTCCTTCATCTATTTCATTAATGAAGATGTGAAATAACTCCGGTCACAATACAGACCCCTGAGGGACATCACTTGTCACTGATGCCCATTGGAACTCAGAGTCATTGACCACTACCCTCTGGATGTGACCATCCAACCACTTTCGGATTCATCTGACAGACAACTCATAAAATCTACCTCTCCAATTTAGAGAGAAGGATGTTGTGGGGAACCATGTCATGTTTAGGGAAATCTAGATAAATGAAATCTGTAGCCTCCCCTTGTCCACTGACATAGTCACTTAGTCATAGAGGACTACTGTGCTCGTCAGGCAGGACTTATCCTCATGGAAGCGAAAGAAAAAAAGCACATCTAGTATTCAAATATTAAAGAGACCTTAGGTATTTCCACTAAGCTATTCAAGTTATTTAATTTACTGAATATAAAGCCTTTCCTGCTGTACAACAGTGGGCGTTTGTAAAGAAATCTTAGAATTACAAGAAATGTAACAGTCAGGGTCTGTTCCCAGAGCCTCATGACTTTTGAAAGCAAGGTGCACCGTGTTGGTGAGATAAAATCCTTACCTGTGGACATGAAGCACATCCAACAGAGGCAGCAAGTTGCACAGCAGTCTTTGGCTTCTGCTAGAAGAATTTTGTCTTTCTTTCATCCTGAGTCCTTTGGAACTACTAGCTTTTAATGCTCTTGTTTACCTTATTGACACAGGGTTTATGATCTGTCTCAAGTGACTTTTCCTCCAAACTACCTAATATAAATATTTCAGTTCTTAACTAATCCATTATTCATGGAAATCTTGACTGCACAGCAACACAACCACAGTCCTAATCTTCCAAAAGCACAAATTCTTCTTCTTAACTGCATAAAAGCAAGAACTTGTAATAGACAAAATCACTTGAAAAGACAAAATAATTTAAAATACTGAATGTATTAAAAAGCAAGAGCTGTTTTTCTACGTATTCTAAAAACTATTAACAGGAGTTATTCTACAACTGGTCTACAGTATTCTGAGTTCAGGATGTCATTGGTATTATTAAGAAAATACAGAGCTTCTCAAAGTACTCGTGGTACCACACCTGACATGGGAAGGCACTTCAGTGAGTTGAGTGATGTGGACTTAATACAGCTAAACAGAATTTCCCACCACTACATGGAACTCACTAGTTCCTCCTCAATTGAGAAACCAGAGGCTGAAACAAAGGGTCTAAACCATCACAGAATTTCTCTTCTGCATTTGAGTCATTTAGTTCACACCTAGCAAGGTCTTTTCATACTACAGAAGAGCATCTTTTTCTGAAGTACTGAGAAATTCTGATTTCTGACAAGTCAGGGGAGAAGCTTTTAAGGTAGTTCAGCATCTTGCCAAAGATGCTTGACCCTGCACATACTACATCTTATAATGCTGTAAGTTGTGACATTATGGAGATGAAAACAAGCACATATCAGATCAATGTCTTTTTTGCAAATATGAGGCAAACACACAGAAAACAAGCTATTACCTCAATGATACCTATGGACTCAAAAGTCACAACTTAGTTGCTTTAGCCCCTGCGAAACAGGTTTCAGATGCACGTGTCAGAAAATGGAATTCGGGGAACAGGTTGTCTTTATTCTTATCCACACAATTGTCACTCTGCAAAAGTATCCAAATAGAAATGGGCCTGACTGAGAGGTTTTTTTAAATATGTATTAAAGTCTAAGAAATGGCTTGCCTGAATGACTGTCATAAGCGGAACATTCTGTTCCAGGGGAAGTAAAAAACCTCCACAATAAACCTCCACAACATGTGATAAAAGCCCCAACAGCACAGTAAGAAGCAAAGAGAAATAACTAATTTAATGCTACAAACTGATGTATATATATGTGTATTAAATTATGTGGAACATAAGCTTGGTGCGAACCATATGGAATAAAGGGTGGAAATTGTATTGGGCCTGAATATGATGGAGCTACTTTTCCCTACAGCTGCCCTCACAGTGCTATGACTTGAATTCATGGCTAGGAAGGTGTTGATAACATACCAGTGTGTAGGTACAAATTATGGAAACCACTATATCACTCAAGACAAGGCAGAAAGCTCTCATAATATAAACATGAAACTTGTAAGCTGAACAGTGTAATGCACATTCTCTGATCAACTCAGGGACTGAAATGGATGAATCACAGGCACAAAGGAAAAAAGCTACCAAAAGTATCACTGAAAATTATTCTTGGGCAGGTATCCTACAAAATGCATACACCCCGACATTACAAGAACAAGAAGTACAGCAATCACTCACTTCCCCTGTGTACCAAGAGTTATTAGCTGACACCTTGTATGTCTGGGACATACTACTCTTCCTAACAAGCACCACAGGAAGCACATATTCAGCCTTAGCTATTCCCTTGCTATTGCTAGTGTTCACCATTGAGGCCGGGGTATCATTTCACAACTAAACAAAAGCCAAAGAAGTTCTTGTTAAAAAACACTATGTAGCAGAAAACCTTACAATTGCAATGCAACTGAAAGAACGTTAAAAAATCATAGGGATCATATCACAAACAAGCTTAGGGAATAAGAAAATATCTCCAAGGAATCAGAGACTTAGATTTTGCCATGTTTTTAAGAGAGCTTCAACTCAACTACTTAGCTAAATGTGTGCTCCTGTGTAGGTATTTGGGCATGTAGCTGAGTTCCCCTGAGACACAATCAAGTAGCTTGATACCTAACTAGAGTATCATTGTCCTTCTTCCCATTGCAACCAAAAGGCTTTCATCTTGGTAAATCTGGGACAGAATTTAAGAACAAATTCTAAAAGCCAATCCCTTTCCCCTTAGGAACTGGTAAAACTTAATGAATCTGTAATTAAAATGACCCACCTAAGGCATATGCAGAAGTTGCATAGGCCTCCCACCAGAAACTTCAGTGGCACCCATTGAAAGGTTTGCTAAAACTTTTGGGTTTGCAAGTAATGTACTTTCTCATAATATTTGATTAAAGTAGTACAGGGAACATCAGGCCTTGCAGGTGTGCGTTACTTTCACAGACATCTAAGTTTAAGCATGCAAGATGACAAATCAAGAAATCTGACACCACAAAGCTTGTAGGTGAGATGGAGTGCTACAAACCACTCTTCTCACCAACTTGTTCACCCTCTGCTCTTCCTCAGTCCCCCTGCAAAATTATTACTCTGTGGGAAAGAATACATTGTCAGGCTCCATAGGAACAAGAAGTACTGTAGTGTCATCTTCAATGCATTAAAGATGACCACTGCTGGTTTTCTACCACAGAAATGTGTCTAAATTTTTCCTACTATCCTTTAAAGAATTAGAATTAACAGAACAGACTTATTTTTTCTGTCATATGACACTTCTCAGTAAAGCACAGATCTTCCTTGGCCTTTGCAGTTAGTCAAATTCATTACACCTCATATTCATATAGACACTCACAGGGGTTTAACAGCATTAGCCCTTTCTTTAAAAAATGAAATTCAGTTTTCAATAATGTATTTTCTCCTTCATTCTTTAACAACTTTAAGTTTTCTTTTTGTTTTTTAACTACACTTTTCTCCTCATATGTTTGTAAACATCCTTGCTCTCTCTAGTTTCTTTGTCCAATACTAAATTACTGTGTTTATGTTTGCTTGTCTGTACCAAGTAAAAGAAAGGTAGACAATAATGGAGCAGGAAGTATTCTATGCACTGATCTTCTGAGGCTTGACCTTCTGCTAGAGCAAAAGTCATAAAAGAGTCTCTAAAATGCACAGGCATGGGTGACAAGCACCATTGCAGTAACAGAGCAGTGCTCCTCCAACAGTGACCCAAACACCAATGCCCTCCCCATCCTTACGCACTTAGAATTTGTGGTGCACTTAGTTTTGCAAATCTGTTGTTATATGGAATCTTTTGGGGGAAATGAAGCTAACTCTTACCCTTAAATGTTTCAGAACTTTTGTGGAATATAACAAGTCAGAACATCCTGCAAATCTATTATACTAATTATTTAACTTTATTTCTAAGAAACCTCTAGGTTTATTTTCAGTTTCTATAAAAAATGCACACACACGTAATTGATGGTTTTGTAAAAGTAAAGAATGATGCTTCTGCAAATTCAGAAACAAATTGTATGTACACTGATGAGGGGGTTTTATAATTCAACATGCCACAGATTATCAGATGCGTTGTCAAGCTGTTCTCATTTTTTTGCAACAGGTGAAACAGACAGTAGTTAGATTTGACAGTGGTTTGCTCACTGGGATGTCTTTAATTGTTAATGTGATAGATTTCCAGCTCTCATTGATGGCTGCTAAAATATCATTCAGAAATCAGCACTGAACTTGGAAACGAGTTCTGCTGTTCAATTACCACCACTGGAAAACTTCCCTTCTTTAGATATTTGCCTTAACATCAGCTCAACACAACTTGCAGCAACAGAAAGCTTTGCCTGAATCCCTGATGTCTTTAATTCACAGACTAATTCTACAGCAAGCACACACTATTGTAAAAAGCAGTAAAGAAAATAGCAATGTCCAGGACAGTCATTCTATTGTGATAAAGAAACTCAGAATAAACAAACTGTTGGACCACACTGAGCAATGCAGAGGCACAACTGTATCAAACAGAGCGTGAAGCAAAAGAGTATGCACCATGAAGGTTCTAAAAGAAAATGGGAACACCCTTTAGAGTAAGAAGTCTACCTGAACTGTCGTTTCCCATCAGTGTGTATTCCCATTTTTACTAGGAGTATTTGCTTTTCACCTAGCCAGTAGAGTGCCTGTTTTCAGAGACTCAGTAGATTAAGAAGAGACCAAACTTATCTTTACTAAAAGCTAGACAGTAAAGTAAGATATTTGGTGCCCAAAGGCTGATTCAGATGATCTCAGCAGGTCTTTCATACGGTTCTCATTGATGCTGTGCACTTGCTCCCTTCTTTAAAAAATCCTCCACTATGTACATTACTGGAGTCTACCCCATACTCACACCTGAGTATCATAAAAAGACTGACAGAAAGCTTACACGGTACCTGAGCTATGTATAAAGTAGTATCTGTACAGCAACTTCCATTAAATCCATATAGGAAGAATGCCACTTCTTTCTGTGGGAACTGAAATATTCCAAATGGGGAAAACACAATTAAGATTTGTTGCCTATTCTTCATACCTAAGAGAAAAAGAGCAGATGCTTTAAGTTTGCTAATCTTTCTATTTTTGAGAGGGTTTGTGTGTCACTCATCACGGACCTGGACACAGGAGACAAACGATGGTCAGGAAAAAGAAGAATAGTTAAAGATGTTGAAGAAAACAGACTGTGAAAGACAGGAAGGATTAGTGTGTACAGGAGTCAATTTTTTCTAAGGTAGATTTCTGAGAGCCATCACTGTGTTGTTTTCCATTAGTGCTATAAGTTGTACCTATTTTAACTTATTTAGGTAACTGCAGTATGACCATCAAAGAATGAAACTAATACAATGTGGGGTTTCTTTAATGTTTTTGTCATCATGCACTTTTGTTTCATGTGAACCAAAACACACAAGAAAAGTGCTTTGAATATAACAAATAAAATTCCTCCTTTCAAATGAATTCAAGGTGTGTGTATATGTGAAGGAGAGCAGGAATTGAGTCTAAATAGAAAGACCAATTAATTAAAGACACAATAACACTGTAGAGAAGACAGAAGAACAGGTCCCCAGTAGATACAGGAGCCAATTCTAGCTACTAATTCCACTGCTAAGCCAAATCATTGCTGCAAAACACGTAGCTCACTTCACCAGCAGTAATAAAGGCTTCAAGACAGCTTTGTTTAGATACACTATAAAGGGAAAGAAATTGCACAGGTAAGGAATCTTAGCCTTAACAAGGGTCTGCCTGTATCTGCTCCTTTAGAAGCCAGGAAAACTATTCTTGTTGAAATACACACTTCTGCTGAGTCAGGTTTTAAAGCACATCTTAATGTTACTCAGTAAGGACACAAACAATGAAGTGCTACATATCACAGACTCAAAACGTCCTTTATGTCCAGTCTTCATGCTTTCCTATGCTAATACACAGCTTTGTGCTTAGTTATATATGCAATAAATGCACTTGAAAATCATTGAACAACTGCATTGAGAAACAGGCAAATATATACAAACATAAGAAGCACTAGAGAAATCCGAGAAAAATCAGCTACCTGCAGCTTCCCAGACTACAATCCAATACTGAGGAAATATTGGAAGCAGTTTAGGAGCAGAAATGAAAGAAGAAAGTCAGAATTTCTGATCTGCTGTCAATGTTTTCTACAGATTAACTGGCTGCCTCTCTGTAATAGAAATGCAATTTGTTTATAATTAAAATGAAAAAAAAAGCTATTAATGTCTCATGGTTATTGGGGGGGAGTGAGGATATAAATGATCTTTCTAGCAACTACAACAAATTCAACATAGTCTACAGAGGATTTTTTAATTTTTTTTAAGGTTCATATGAAGATTTTATGACCTCCTTGCCTAGATGAATGCACAGTCCAGTCTGCAAAAGGAGATTAATTTTTTTCCCCCAACAGACTGTTAACAAGAATCTATTTACTCTTCCATATGTTGTTCATATGTACCTTTCAGCTATTAGAACAAATGAAGAATATTTCTCAAATCACTCTTTTTAAAATGGCAACTTATTATACTACTAAAATCATAGGAAAAAACCCATTAGCTAGACCACAAAAACCTGAAGATCAGAAAGTCCTAAACACAGGCAAAATACTAAACTGTTTTGCATTTTTTCTCCCCCTGTAGTCACTGCTTTTGCTTACATTTAAAGTGAATCTTGAGCCAGCAAAAATGAAGATGATTCTTTCTCCACTGACTTTCTGTCAAAACCACTAACCAACCAAAACATCTGAAAACTTACTTTGGTAAAGTTTCTTTTGCTATTCCAATCACATCAAGAAGACCTATATGGCATTACCTGAAAAAGAAAATAAACAGGGTAGCTGACTGGCATAATTTATATGACACATATACAAGTGCAATAATGATTCCTTTACAAAACAAGTTTAGCATATTTCAAGTACTATCTCTCATGCTTTTAGAATTTTACTCCATTTTCCCCCCCATACGTCAGAGATTTCATATCATTGTCCTAAAAGATCAGATTTTCTATTGGTTTCAACTTCTTGGTGATTCAAACATTCCGTTAGTGGTAAACAGACTGGTAGAATAATAAGGAGTTCAAAGCATTGCTGTGATAGTAGGAAAAGGTGTAAGGCTGATGTGAGAGAAACATCTTGGCAGTTTTGACTCTGAATGTGGGGCAGATGCATGAAACAGGACCCAGAATAAATAGTAAATGCAGTCAGAACAGAGCAGAAATCCTGTAAAATCATAACTATGTTGAAGAGGGAGAAAATATCTTGACTTAGAAAAAAGGATGATCTGAGTCCTACTGAATGCAAAGGTAAGAGAGGCTGTGAGGACACAAAGGAATTTCTATTCAATTCTCAGGCTGAGGAACAATTTCAGCAAACAATTCACCATATTTTTGTAAAAAAGTATTTCCCTGTCTCCACAGAGAATGTGTGCGCATGCATCTAACCAAGTCTCCACATTTTCACACAGTGGACAGCAATGATTTCTGGTACCCATTTCCAGACTTGTGATATAGAATAGTCCTGTATGCTGATTAAAGGTGACCCAAATGAGTAAGATGCAGTGCAAGATATCCTAGAAGATCTAGATAACATGTTTTTCCAAAGGAATTAAAAGAAAAGTTTTCAAATACTGCCACAGGAGTAACTGACAAACTTTTCTAGAAAGTAATTTTACTACTGAATAAAAATACTTGAGAAGAGTTACAAGAAACCTATACAACAGCAGTAGCTACAGGACAGGAAATAAAAATGGTAACTCCCAACCATGAAATAACTTGTGTCATTCACACCATATGCTTGGCTTGCACTTAAGCACCCATATTGCAAAAGAAAAAAGGGGATTCCGTCTCTAGATAGTTTTGTTGCTGGCAGGAAGATTTCTGAAGGTACCTTCCAAACAGCAGTACTAGAGAACTAACTGGAATGGAAAAGAGTAAAATGGAAAAACACCCTCATAATCAATTGAGCAGGATATATTCTCCAAAGGGAATATAGAGATTGAATCACTGCCAAAAGATTAGTTCCATTAATGAGGAGGTGAGGGAATGGAGACAAGAATAAAAGCCACGGAGCAGCAAACACAGGGTTAAGACAGTTCAAATAGCTCTGTTGTCCAAGGTCAAATTAAGAGTTACCAAGTCACTGTTCCTGTCAACCTGAGATAGCCACTGTCCGAATCTTCTCATAGTTACATTCTAAATTCCATTAAATCCCAAGGATTTTCTTTCTCCAGATAAAAAACACATCTTTCAGATATGAGAGACAGAACAAGTAACCTTTTATATCTAAATCTGGTGTTTACTGTAGTCATTCAATTGAGTGCACTTTTTTTTTTCTGGGTGGTTATTAAAAATGTCCCCTCTCTATATTTCTTGTATCATCTTTAAACATGGATTTCTACTTCAGAGGTTACTTGCCTTTTGTTCACTTTGGCAGGCTTTTATACACTAACCACTGAAAAAGGAGACTGCAAAGTAGAAAAGAATTCTGGTAACTCAGGTCACTGTGTGAGTAGTAACCAGTGCTGTGAGCGTCATTCTCAGACTCACTGGCTACATATTTATTCTTGACAACCTGCTTGCTGTAGAAAGCCAAATGCTGGACTATTTTTAAAAACCAATTAATTGTCTGCTAGAAAACCCTGTGGTAAGCCAGCCCTATACGCAACCCTGTATACATAAAGTCCTCTCTGGTTTGTTCCTAGATCTCTCAGCTCAGCACGTAGCCTCCATAGGGCTTATACCCCCTCAAGAATATAGTATGAAGAAAAGATACGAGGTTTAGAGCACAGACAGGACTACAGTGAGAGAAAGAACTACCACAGGCAGGACTACAGTGAGATAAAGAACTACCAACCAGGAGCTGGCAGGCCAGAAACAGGTAAAAGAGATGAGGAAATGGGACTGGAATGGAGATCACTGGTGAATGGCATCATATGAGTGCCCTGGTATATCACAAATAACGTAAGGAAACTGCAGAAGGAGTTGACCAGGATAGCTAGAGTAGCCAAGAACAGCCAGGACACATGGGGAAAAAGTTCCTCGAGCTCTTGCTCATCAGTGCAAGACACAATTTGTGTTGCCAAGCACCGAGGCTTTGCAGTGCCTTGAGTTACTGTGGTCATCTGCCTCTGTCACCACAAGCCACACATGGAACTCAGGGGAGGTTACCCCATTTGGGCACCACATGTGGCTGGCACTGCAGCCCCTGTCAGCATTGTGCTGGACAGAACAAAAACTGTAATATCACTTCACAACAAACACATCCTCGCATGCCACTTGGCTTCACAAATACCACCCTATTCACATTTCCTTGGAAAACAGTTTGTAAGCTGGTGACACTCCTGTCTTCCTTCAAAGACACCTATTTTGATGTATTTGAGCACTGAATTTGGCCTGTGCCCTTGTCTCAGGCTACTTTTTTCTTCAAAATTTCACTAACTACTTTGCTAGCCCTGTTCCATGTCACAGTACAATCTGCCTACATTTTTCTTGTCCGCTTAGTTTCTGGATTAGACTCCCTAGAGAGCTAATAAAAGTTTTCTTCCCTCCTATAGCCTGATAGAACTATGTACATTACAGACTTATGCTTGCTCAAGGAATCGATGCTGGTATATTATCATTCTGAATGAATACAGACACTTATAGCAGAGACAGACATTAAACAACTTGTCTGCAAAAAGATTCTAAGAAAGAAAAATAGTAAAGAAATTACTTTATATGTCTCCTGAACAATGCACAAGAAAAAGAACGCTATAAAGCATCTTCATGAAAATAAATAATTTCCGTAACTTTAAAGCCACTTTTCAGGAAAAAACACATTTTCATTGACAATAAGAGTATCAAGTTCTGTCTTGCTCTTGTTCTAGAATTCCCATGCACCAAAAAATTGAACAAACGCATTACCTTGACAAAAATTTCTGCAGGATACGCCATCTTCCACCACTAAAAAGGCAGAATTTATTTGCAATGCTTTGGTAATTTAAATGATGAAGAAATTAGAACCTCCACTAGGCTGGTAAAAGAGATAAAGTCTGAAATATTTAAGTCAACATGAAGTTGATGGTAAGGGTTAAAAGGACTTTAACACTGGGGCAACCGAACCTTGGACAGAGAGGAATGTTAGCTCCATTGTTTTAAGTAATCCACGTGTGACTTAGCTTGGCACAGGAAAGTAGAGTTAGGTTAGGTAGGAATATAGCTATAATGAAATGATAAGCATTATATGATTATAGTTTAAATAAGAATCAGGGAAAATATATTTGTAGACGTTTGTGTTATATAGTATAAAGATTATAATGATTGTTTTTCTGAATAGTAAGGAATGGTGGTGGGTTGCAAGAGGTGGTTGGACGAGGTATTGACTGCTGGCCAGGAATGCCTCAGAAACTGGACGACCATTGTATTAGTCGACTTGAATGTGACCTCACCTGGGTAACAAATCTAAGGTATATAGTTCAAGTAGACTGAGTGAGATGAGGGGTTAAAATAGTATTGTTTTAGCTAAAATCAGGAGTTAGTAACTAGGGGAGGAGTAGATTCAATGTTTGGTAGTTATGGGCGGGATAAGGGGAGGAATACATTAAATACAGACATTATAAAAGTCATAAGCACCTTTGTAAGGGGGGCACTGATTTGGGCTCGGGACTGGCCCATGCCCCGGGCGCCCAATAAAAGCACCTTCGTATAATTGCCTCTGTGTGATTGTATGTTCTTCCACTGCTAACAAAGTCAAGAATGAAATCTGCCTTTAGGCTCATCATAGCACAGCACAAGGGCTAAAGGGTTGTCAAAAAATCTGCTTAGACAAACTGCATTTGTGGAGCACTCAATTATTTTTTCACCAGTTGCTACGTCAAGTCTTTCAGACAAAGGAGCAGAGGGTAATTGCAAAGGTGAAAACAGCAGAAACTTCTTCCTCTCAATAGACTACAGAAAAGATCCTGGCAGCAAATATTATAAAATTTCACCTGGAATAATTGAATATAGAAAAAATAATGAGTGAAAATAAAAAAGCACCTTATGTGAGGTGCCCCATAGTAGTATACTCCAAAGAATGAGATTAGTTCCTGTCTGCACTCTGCAATATTAAAAAGTCCTTCCACAAGCGATGCTTGGAAGCCATCAATTAACACAAAGACTCCTTGTTATTATAAAAATATCATTGCTTCACCCTCAGAAATAACAAAGCAGCAGCTCTGTAGACACAGCTGTGTCAGGATTCTGTGAGTGTGTAATCTGGCCACAAACAAATGCATATACCTAAAGTTTGCAAGATGCTTGGTACAATAACTTAGTGCAACTTGGTAATAAACTAAGATGCTTGGTAATAAACTTAGTGCAACTTCTTATTTTTACACTGGAAAATAATGTGCTGTTCTTCAGCAAACGTCCATTTATAACCAAATCATTATAATGAAAATTCTCTTCTCACACACAGAAATGGATGGACTTCATGATCTTAGGGAACTTCTCCAACTTAAATTTTTCTATGATTCTATATAAATTTTTAATCAAAACCTCCTGATAGTTCTATTCCATTGATTCTAAAGAGATGAAAAGGGTTCTATTTTACTATTCTCAACACAATTACGTAATACAGTCTAAAATCAATAAATGCTTTGAAAAGAGACACTATCAACTCTGTTATCCCTGAAAGCCAGTTCTGTGTAGACACAGTTTTATGTTAGCATTAAAGTGGGCAAGGAAAATTTGGCTTAAATATGCCATTGCTAAATAAAGAAGAGAACTACTCTGTCTTCTGGAATATGAGCTTCTCTCCTTCTCAGGGGGGTTTTTAAGATTTCCACTAAATTAGATCAGTTGGTAACTGAGATACTTGAATTAAGATATTATCATTCTGCCTTCTTGCTGATTAATTCTGGTAAGCTTTGAATTACTTTGTTTGAACAGCTATAATTTTCTTTGCATACATTGCCTTTAAAAATCATTCAGCACAGTTGCCTATGAACAATTTAAACCTAACCTCTAGTCTATCATTTTAAATGTTACAATTTTAAAAAAATCTTACTTTTAAGCCTTATGATTCATTTTCTGTCAAGTTGAGTTTTATTATTCAAAAATATCATTTCTAGCTTTGATGAATTAGTTGGCTGAATTGATACATTTATATTCAAAAGCAGTTCAGAAAAAAAATTTCTTCTCCAACAACAGTAAAACTGTTGCTATTACTCTATCCAAAATCTATAGCCTGCCTCTTAGCTTTGTGAAGTTTTTCTCTATTCCTTGCTCAATCTTTCTTAGTTCTTACAGATGCAAATAGAACAAAAAGCTGAAAATGAGAAGTGAACTCCCTACAATTCCTTATGAAGGACTCCTTGCTGATGTTCCTAAGTTTCGGCTGGGAAGTTACTGTGTTACCTGTGCAGATTTCAACCAGTACACCAGGTTCCCTTCTATGCTGGTGAAGTAACCTGAAGACTAAAATTAAAATGGGAGGTGGGGATTAGAGCCACGCACAAGTGCAAGAAAAATCAAAGAAAGAAAAAAAAGCTTTTTTTATTAACGTCACAGCATGTGTCTCAGTTGAGACAGCCACAATACGCAAAGTATCACCATACAATTTCAGAAAGTTTCAAACCATACTGCATAACATTATGTCCCTTCAGAAGGCTGCAAGCATCTGCTCTTCTTGTTCTTTAGCCCAACCTTTTCTATTCTTCATCTTACATGCTTTACACCTTTGTGCCTCTGTTCCCTTTGGTGATTGGTCAGTGCACCTGGGCACTCCAGGTCTCATTGCTTTCAATGCTGCTCACCTGCTTCTCACAGCTGTGCCCATTGGGGATGAGGCTCGGCCCCAGCCCCACTCCCAGTTACCACAAACTGTGTGCCTACATATTAAGCTAGTCATTAATAAATCTTAATAATTATTAATACATAGTGATACAATTCTACTCAATGGATTTGAGATGTGAGCAGGCTCTGTATTTATTTTAAAAGTCTATAGTCCGCATGCCTTCTGTTTGGATCCACATACAGGCACTAATTCAAACCTCTATTTATAAAGATAGTTTATCTCCCAGCCTTTCCTTGTTTTTACACTCAGTTAAAAGAATTATTTTCACAGATTAAATTTATTGCCAGCGGAAAGCAATGCTGCCTATACTACTAGCAGCTCTCCTGTTGCCCAGTTAGGCAGCAACAATAAATCACATAACATAACTATCCATAATTACTAAGCTTTAGCAGGGAAAAATCATAGACAAGGTAAAATTTGGTGCTGCTGTGGGTTTCAGCTAAGCTGCTGTATTTTCTATCAGTCCAAGATCTGTCCTTAGTCAGAGAAAAAGCTAGAAGAACAATAGCTCAGGGTGAAATTTGACGTAAATCAGCAAGTAGTCCTTAAGACACAAAGCTTTATTTTAAGCAGGCCTTCAAATTTCAGTACTAATGACCAGACCCTTGGCTTCTAAGGATTTGAATAACAAGGCTGCAAACAATGGAACAATCATCAGCTTTTGTGTTCCAGCATCTGCTCCTTGTAACAAACCAGGTAACAAACAAAAGGTCTATTCCTTCACAAGTATGTTGGACAAGGGTCACTTCAAAGATGACGACCCTGGCTATCATCACCTGAGCTACCAAACTAAGAATTAATTACAACTGTACATCTGTTTTGAACTCAAGAAAAGTAGAGTGTTCATAAGTCTCTCATTTAATAACTTTAACTTGAGCCCCTTTTTCATCATAAAGGGTGAAAATAAGAAATGGGATTCCCTTTGGCTTCATCTGGAGTGCTGCAAGCAAACCCTCCTTAGACATTTTGTAAATCTGCAATATGATCAGTCCTGTACTGTCCCGTAAATTAGCAGTAATTAAGCAGTTACACAGATACTAGAGGCTGATGTGTCACTGAGGCTGAAACTCAGCGCCTGCTATCATGAAGTCATTACTCAATAGTTACAGATTCAGGCAGAGAATATCACACTAGTGAGTCACATCCTGAAGTTTTATGCCTAATTACAAGGACCATACAGTTGTTCAAATAAAGAATACACTCATCACAATATATTAACTTATGTGTGGTAAGATGTAGTAATTCATTTAGCAGTAATAATTTTGTCTGTTTTTCCTCTCCCCAGAAAAATTTGCATTTAAACTCTCCATTACATCCTGAATTGGAATGGACAGCTGTTCTTCATGCACAATAGAACTATGATATATTAAATGTATGGGTAAGCTCTCAGCCCTCTCTCCAGTCCTCATGAAAGAAAAGCACCATGATAGGCAGGCATGAAACTTCTCCTGAATGCAATGCCGCTCAAACTACCTAAAAGGAAAAATTGTATGCATACAATATCAATAACCATGAGAAGGAAAGAAAATTTAACCTTTGAGACAGCAGAAACAAAGAAAAAAGTTTCTTAAGCATTGTCCCTCACCCCACTCTCCAAACCCAAGCTCAGGGACTTCTAACCCCAATGACAAGAAAAGCCACAGTTCCTTTGCTTTCTTCCAGATACTTCAAGTGCATTCTTTTATGTTTTAATGCTGGGAGGATGTATGTGCTAAAGCTTTTTCTTCAGGAGTAAAGAAGAAATAACGGACAAGCAGATTCAGAAAGAAAGACCAGCACAGAACCAGCTGGCTATAATCTATGTCCTTCCACATGATGACATGCTGGTACATTTAGTTAAAGATTTAGATCAAGGCTGTCTTTATCCAGAACAAAGGCAAAATTCGTACCACAGAATGCTCAGGCATTGTGAGGAATTGTAGCATTTATTTCATTTTAATTTTATGTTCTTCTAAATCACCTGTCTTTTACAAATGTTCTGCCTCAAACTATCAGCATTACATTACAGCAATAATAAAGTGACTTATTGCTGACCTGTTATCTTTGAAATTCCAGAATGCCAAGAAGGGCTGAAAAATGGATTTTATGACATCCATTTCCCTTCTGTGAGAACAGATCAGACTTCTGATTTATTGATTCTTTTTTCCCAACAAACCAATCATGATCTAACTTACCTGTTCATAAATCAGTTCATGACTGTGTCACATTACTATCCACATATGAGGAAAAAATCTATTAAGAAATAATAAGAAAAATCATTTAAAATTTGTATCACACAAACCACAAAAATGTTTAGCTGAAGAAAAGCAGAAACTGAGTAAGAGTAGAATAAATCGAAGCACAAAATAAACTAGGAATTAATTTATATATGCAAAACCTAGAAAAACAGATTTCAACTCTAAATCAAAATGACAAATCTGAATTATTTCTATGTCAATATAAACTTTAACTACTGAATCTTAGGTATTTAAATGGCAACTCAATACAACATAACTTCAACCACAGCTTGTTGCTGTTGAGATTGAGCAGTTCATTTCACACAGCAGCATAAGGAACACCACACAGCTTGAGTTCACAAGGGTTTTTCCAGGTGACTAGTGACAACTTGTCAATCTTTTTGATAAGTAACCATTCATAGGTTACATGTAGTGCATTTAAGAAAAATTTAGATGATTAAGGTTCACACGGTTTAAAAGTCTAGAGTTATAGAAGCAGCAGGTCTAGACTAAAACAGTATTTTTGTTTCAGTTTTCATACATGCATTCATCTGATAAATTTTCCAAATGTTTATTACATATCTCAAAGAAATTTCTCCTTACTCTCATAAAGTGTTTCACAGCTTCACTTGTGACAACCATTACTTTGCTAGCTTTGCATATAACAGCAAGGTTCCCTGCATGATCATATTTTCCAGGATTTTAGTTGCCTTGCTACCCAGATGGACCTTTTTGACAGTAGAATGTTACAGTTTGCCCAAAGTTTTAATTACTCTGGTGCTGTTAATTGAATTATTGAATCCCCAGGCATTCCACAAAGCCAGGCTCCATTTTCACCACCCTATTCTATCTCTTCTAACTGGATTACTTTTTTCCATTTTGCCATTTCCTCTGTCATCTTACTTTACCCTCACATCACTGTAATTTTTCATGCTATCATCAGTACTGGTAATACAACTGTCATTTATAAACATTACAAGAATAAAAATTACTTCTCAGTCTCCCACTGAGACTGCTGATTGTCTTCCATTGCTAATTACCTCATGATATTTCAAAAAAAGTCCTATGAGGATGATTAGGCCTTACTATATAAAGGAGTTGTCTCAAACTTTATCACAACTTAATTTTACACTTTATACCCAACTAAAATGGATAATTAGCTCATCATGCAGGGGAACATAGTCAGCAGTGTTCAAGGGAAGTAAACACCAGGAAAGCAAGCCTCAGCTGTCATCACAAACCATGAAACCTAACATTATACATTATGCTTTTAACTCTTCTAGTGCAGATTCCTTTTGTATACTATTATCCTATTCCTACATTAATGAATTTCTGCATTAGTCTTCAGATTTCAATATCATGCTGTTTGTGTCTTAAAACTCAAGTTCTCACAGAGACACACATACATCTCAAAGGGATATTAAGTAAGTTTGCTGATGACACTAAATTAGGAGGAGCTATTGAATATCTCAAGGGAGGAAAGGCCCTGCAGAGAGACCTTGACAAATTAGAGATATGGACAATCAGCAAGTGTATAAAGTTTAAAAAGGGCAAATGTCAGATTCTGCACCTGGGACAAGGCAACCCTGGTGGTGTGTATAGACTGAGAGCAAGAGACTGGAGAGCAGTGCCACAGAAAGAGACCTGGCAGTCCTGGCTGACGGCAATCTGAAGAGGAGTCATTGTGCCTTGGCAGCTAGGAGGGCCAAGCACATCCTGGGGGGATCAGACACTGCATCACCAGTGGACAAGGAAGGGGATTGTCCTGCTCTGCTCTGGAGCAGACTCACCTTAAGTACTGTGTGCAGTTTTGGGCTCCACAATATAAAAAAAAAGATACTAAACTATTAGAGAGCCTACAAAAAAGGGCCACAAGGAGGGTAAAGGGTCTGGAGGGGAAGCCATATGAGGAGCAGCTGAGGTCACTTGGCTAGTTCAGCCTGGAGGAGACTGAGGGGAAACAGAGGGACAGACGCCAATCTCTTCAGTCTTGTGACCAGTGACAGGACCTGAGGGAATGGCCTGAAGCTGTGTCAGGGGAGTTTTAGGTCACATCAGGAGAAGGTCCTTCACCCAAAGGGTTTAGGCACCAGAACAGGCTCTCCAGGGAAGTAGGCACACCACAGCCTGTCCAAGTTCAAGATGCATTTGGACAACGCTCTCAAGCACATGGTATGAGTTGTGAGGTTCTCATTACACCTCTGTGTTCATAACAATTCAGAAAACATTTACCCCTACACTTCCACAGGAAATATTAGTTTACACTACACAAACAAAATTTGTAGCAAGTAAGTTTATCACCATAGATTCCGACCAGAATTAGAAAATTGTTTTGCAACATTTCCCACAAAATAATATTTTGCAATGCAGAAAAGAAGTGCTCTTTGCCTTTAGTTATTAGTCCATGGGGTTAAGTTGCTACCTGTTTTTTCTGTTGGCCTGTCCACAAAGCATAAAGTACAAAAAAGAAAATATTCCTCTTCCCTCAAACAAAGTCACACAAAGCACCTGTCAGCATTCACAACACTGCTATACAGTTAGTGTGCAGCAGCAGCCAACCAGGCCCCAGAAGCTTGTCTGGTAACCATTTGGACAGTCTTTGAGGTACTGTGATGTACACGTTGCCAATTCAGAAACTGATGCATTTGTACTTTCTCTCTATACACAGCTTTAGATGTATTGACATCAATTACCCGTTCCAGGAAATGCAGGCTAAGACCACTGCAATGAATCTATCATCTGTCAGGTGTTTTTTCACTCTGGCAAGCAACTGACAACACTTCATATAAATCCAGGTTTATTGTATAAAGTGCACTGGTCATTGAAGAAAAATTGAACTGCAATTTAAATTTTTCCTATGTTTTCAATTTGGACTCTTGACTACTCATCTTCAATCACTGCTTCATATCATGGTTGGTTTTCAACAGTTTTTCTCCTAGTATTTTGCAAGGAACAGAGGGAGTTGGCAACATTAAGTGCTGAAGAAGCAGCAAGCCTAAGGCCAGACCCCGTGCTTTGTCTGTAGGATGATACAAAAGATCTTCAGCAACAGTATTTGAAAAGTGACCATCAGCCTACTACACAAAGGCAGGGATGGACAGGGTTTCATTCCAAGAAATAGGGCTTGTGGAAAACAATCTATCCTTTTATCTTCCCAACAAATAACCAAGAGATTAAAAGGAAGTGGCAAAAAAAGATTAATTTTTCTTTTGCTTACTTAATAGCCTTCAGTCTACTGACCAGCTTCTGGATACTCTTCATGAAGAACTTGTATCTATTCCAGGTCAAAAGAGACTAAAGGCGTATGAAGTGATTACAAATCAGACAATTTCATTCAGAACTAACCAAAGCAAGAGACAAACAAAAAGCTTTAAAAGTTCTGATCATTACCTAACAAACAGTTTCAGTTTTCAATGATTTAGTGCATTTGATATCAAAATCAGGCCGTGATGGACCCAGAAGCTAATAGGACATGGAGACAGAAAAGTGAATCCATTGGCCAGGTGGGACACAAGTTCAAGTTTTAGACTACTTATGACTTCTTTTTGGCCTTTGAACAAGTACTTTCAGATTTTACCCAGGATTCACGGCAATATTTAAAAGCAAAAATTCAAACAGAAACTTGAAGTGCTTCAGAGGACTAAAGAAAGCTGAGACTTCCCAGCCAGTGTTCAAAATGACAGCGTTCTAACTGCTATCTGTGAACAGAGGAGGACTGAATTTGTCTACTGTGTAACTCAAATGCCAACTCAAGGTTTTTGCAGTACCACATGGCTTGACGCAATCTGTTTAGAGTACTGTTACTCTTATTTTTTGGTTAGTATGAGAAATTAATGACTGAGAAGTAAAACACTGAATTTTATCCCATGTCCCCCAACTGTACTAAGAAAGACCCTCGTCTATAATTATAGGGAATATATATGTCTATATCCTTGTACATTTTTATAAAAGAAATTATTTCTTAAGAAAAAAAAGGCAACAAAGTAAGCATTTCAGGGAAGAAGAGAAGTCACAGGTGCTACATATAAAATCAAGAAGTTTTCCCTTCAAAGATCTAAAATTCTACATTCATACATATGCAATTTGGGAAATTGTAGCATTCAACAGAACACATCAACTGAGGCAATGACCTCTTTAAATAAATGTTACAGATGTAAGATTGCTGCAGCTATTTGGAGGCATAGCCATCCAGAGACCAAAGTGTGCCTTCAGGACTCAGGAGATCTTGTTATAATTCCCTCTTTAGTCAGAGGCACTCTGTAAACAGATGCATAAAATTATTTAGATAATCCAAATTAATGGAATAAAGACATTTAAAAGCATCTCAGCTTCAGTGCCTCATTTTTTCAGCACTCTGTCATCTAAGCATTCTCCTATTTCACCAGTGCTGGTAGGGAATAAATATACCAGAGAGTGAAAAGTGTTCATATGATTGTGAATGCATTATTTTTATGTATAATAATAGGAATAGGCATTACATATAATTTGGAGTCTTATACATGTTCCAATGTAGAGGAAATAGCAATTAGAGCCTAACTATGAAACACTGTAAACAGACAAATCACAATATGGTTCTCTATTAAAGGTTTCACAGTGCCAGATGCTGATCCTGCCACTACTTATGCACAGCCATAACTCTAAGAACATTAGTAGTCCATTGACTGATTTGTGACTCCAACAAGTGTTTCTACAATGAAACCCAAACTATTTGACAGGCAACGAGTGGATTACCACCCAAGGAAAAATAATTTCTGAACCATTTCTGAGCTGAAGCACATTAATAAAATCTGCTTTAAAACATTCTCATCTTGATTTCCCAAGAGACTACAAAGTATCTATGCACCCAGATTTTGATTTAACAAGGTTCTACTAACTAGCAATCTCCCATATGCAATCATGGAATTCTCTAGCATAGAAGCTAATTATCTGAAATACTGCTAATTGTGACTCTTTTGCTGCGCTAGTCAAAGAGAATTCTAATTAATTCGTATTACCCTGGAACTTGTCTGCACACAAGCAAGGAAGGAAGAAATGCCATGGGGCACCAATGAGTATGAAAGGAGAACTACAGCACCCCCAGCTGTTCATCCACAGACAAGCTCTGCTCCTCGGGGACTTCTCTGCTGGCACTTTGTTGACACCACTATAACCTTTTTCCTCCATAACTGATGTTCAGATGTCAAAGCCTGACAAATCTCATAAAGAGGAAAGAGGCTAGGAGTTTTATTAATAAGACTCTTTACTACTCTATTTATATTCCTCAAGAATGATGCAATCCCTAATTTTCAGGGCAAGCTTTTTCAGTAAGAACATTTTAAAACTAGCATATGTTCACATCATATAAACTACGGTCAGTCATTTTTCATAACTTTTTAAATGCTTTTTAGCACTTGTTACAGGGAACTGTAGTAGTGTATAGGTTCTGTGTCTGATAATGCTTCAGAGACAACTCCCGAAATTCTGTAACAGAGTTATCTAGCAGCATCCACATACAGATGCTTACTTCAGGTTAGTTTATGTCATCAGGCACAAAGTTTTGAATTTAAGCCAATTCAACTGGTCTTCTCACAGCTTTTCATCACCAACCCCCTACACCTCACTTTCTCTACCTTTTCAAAATGCAGTTCACAGAACGCTGTAACTCAGCCTATCAACTTCAGGCATTTCCTTGCTTTCTTCCTGTCTTTCAAGTCAGGTTTTTGTCCTAATTAATTCAACTATATTCCTTTTTTTTTATTTCAGTGAACACAACAGACCTACCCTAAAAATAAGACCTTTAGGTTTCCATACAACTCAGCTTCTGTTGCAAGATGAAACCAGTTTGTGTATACCATTACCCATTGAAGATTCTTTCATTTATACTTTTCATACTGTTGCTGGTTTCTGTGTAGACCATTAGTCTGTTGGGTTTATATTATTTACTTCTTAAATTACCTTTTAAAAATTAAAAAAGTTACTGAAACATAAGGAACCAGGGATGAAGAATCATCATACATCTGAATATATTACTTTGAGGGTGCATTTTGTAAAAAATAAGAACGATTAAATGTAAATAGTTTACTTCAGAGTTGTTAAGTGCCTTGACAACACAAACACACCAGACCTTCCTTTTCCTATGTTTTCACTCTCCCTATTTGGCAATTTGAATCTGCAGACAGCTACAGAAGCACATCAATGTGCAGGGTGGTCACTGCAGTGGCTGCACAGGTCAGTAGAGAGGATCCCAGAGCTGTGACTTCAGGACTCTCAGATGATTCAGCACAAATCTCCCTGGAGTTCATTCTCATGCCTTTTGCTGCACCATGAGCTACAGCTCAGTGAATCCAGTCTCTGCTTTACTGGGACACTAATTAAGCACAATTCTGTGCTTACCAAACCTTGCTGGGACTGATATTTGTTCTGTTACCCACCTCAAACACAGGGCTGAGATCTTTGAGTGCCTGTGCCTACCAGCCCCCCAGATTCCTTAGCAGCATGCTTAAGTCGAGGAAAACATTACCATATGCAGAGCACAGAATTTTAGGGCACTCAGCAAAGGGAGTTAGGAATCGGGCTCTACATCTCTGAAAGAAATTTAGAGTGTGGAAAACACTGCAGCTGACATAGGATCTGTGGATAAAAGACTAGAAAGTCATGGAGAGATCATTCTCTTTTCAACCTCAAGTTAAAAAATATTTGGGCATTTAAGTAGCAAAAACTTAAATGTTGCTATGTTTTAATATGTTAAAATAATTACATTCAAAAGCATCAAATGTATAGTATCTTGATAAGACAGCAAGTTTACCACATCAAAAATATTCACAGTAATTTTCCCAAAGGATGTTCTTGAAAACATTATAAATTAAATATGTTTACAGATGAAAAGTGTCAGAAAGCAAAACAGAGCAGACAGGTTATAAAAGATTAGCAAAATAAAGTTCAACCAAGTATAGCTAATGGAACCTCATTACTTATTTCACAATTTTTATCAGATTTTTGAGCTTTCTAGTAGGGAAACAGAAACCACTATCAGATCTGGACATTTCAGAGAGCTCCTTGCTTAGTTCAGAACTGATTTCTACTACTTGTAATTATTCCATCCAAAAATCTCAGTAACACATACATTTCTGGAAATACTGGGTTCTCAGTATGCCTCTCCCTCTTCCAGGCAAGCAGAAAACCATGAACTTCAGTAATCAGTTACATGTAATGATCTTGATGCATTTAAAATTTACTCCTTGCAATTAACCCCAATAAGCCTTGCCTTCCAATAAGATCTACCCATGGTCAGCTCCAGTCTCTGTCTGCTGTCCAACCTCCCCTACTGTGAACACCCAGAAACATTTAAAATTCCATCCTTGCTCACTAACCAAGTGAGAAATAGCTTATACAAGGCCACAAAAACTGTAACTGAAAAGTAATTCAGTACTAACACTGCCAAATAATCACTAACAAAGACCAACACAAAACCTCCACCTTGTTTTATCCATGGACAAATACAAATAAACACCCCAAATACACGCTATTTTAGCTGCCTGCTGGTACACCAGTCAATAATGTATCACTATGCACAACACTGAGCACATAGTCTGGAGCAACCAGTGCCAAGCTCCACTCAAGTATTTGGCATAATCTGACTGCTGTGTTGATCATGCTGTACTGAGACTTTAAAATGTAGGAGAAAAGCCTATTAGTTTTTAAACACATCATTTTCTTTGCATATTTGTTAAAGTTAAGATGTGTTAGGTAGCCATTCAAATGTGGAAATTAAATATGCAAGAAAACCTGAGCAGCAGAGTAGGTGCACTCTGCTTTGACATGCGCCTGTCTTAGGGAGCATCTTGCTGAGGAATACAGGTTGCTTTTATTTAGCTCAAAACTTGATAAAAACTTGGTAAATAGGTGATGCAATTCTCATTTCTTACACAAAGTAAAACTGAATCGAAAAGATCAGAGGCAAAATTTGTGTATTAGCTTTATGTTCATGCTTCAAAGCATAATACTACCTGAAGCTGTCAGTGCTTATCTGATATACTTTTCATGTGTCCAGGGGAGCACAGAAAAATACATTATTATGTTGATTTTTCAAAATGCGTTAAATACCTGCCCACTCTGAATAACTTAATTCAAGTGGCATTTTAGCTGCTGGAAAACAGCGTTTTGCTCTCCTCTCCCTCTGTACTGCAAGGGACTTCACAAAGACAACGTGAAGGAAAAAACTACTAACTTTTCATGAATCTGGATCAAAGCTTACTAAACTTTCACAATATTTTGCTACAAACTCCACAGTGATATCTTTAGAAAGACAAGAAACAGCAATAGAGCAATTTTCCCAAGTCACTGATAGTTAAACACAACAGCACTGGAGAAACACAGAACACAGTAAATCAGACTCTGTGGCTGAGAAGGAACACCTGAGTTCAACACTACTTTAGCACAACTACTGACATCTCTGATTCTTTGCCTTCAATAGTGTGCAACATTTTAAAGAACCAGAACATCAGCCAAGTATAATGACAAAATGCTGTCACCTCAATCACATTTGGGCAGAAGGTATTCACATATTTTCTTATCAACTTAGCCCAAATTCTTGGCACCCTTTCTCACAGGCTCTTTTATATTACACTTTTCAGCTTGTCCACTATTATTATAAAGAATCATCAAAGCTACAAGCTTCAGTTGAAGGTCTCATTGAGATCTATTTGCTTTACACCACCATTGAACATGAATTTATTAATAGCAGGGATGAGAAAGAAACTCATATGTAATCACCAGTACCAACTGCGTCTTGCAACATTTCCACATTCCAAAGCAGGATGACACCACTAATATGACTTAGTAACACTTTCACCTTGTGTGGAGTCCAAAATCACACAGCTATGAGAAAGCAGCAAAGCAACACTTTTTTTAACTAAACTACATGTATAGAGAAGAAAGTACAAATAAATTTAAAAGGCTCTAGTCTACAGAAAAAAAAAAACCACCACAAAACCAAACAAACAAAGAAAACCCCACAAAAAAAAACCAAACCAACCACCAAAACTCTGTTGTGTCTGTATGTGTTCTTTTGATAAAATGCATCTCTAAATTTGAAGATTTGATCAAATATCCTGCCAGCTTTACACAAGATGATTTCGCAAGTACAGAGCCTGAAAGCCGACAGCAGATAAAAAATTATCAGCATTATTTTGTATTTTACTGCTCTTCTGAGAAAACACAGTTTCTATTTTCTTTGCCTGCAAAAACCCATGAAGTCTCTTCAGGAGACTCTGCTTGGGAAACAAAACATTCTTTTTCAGAGTAGTGGAATACTTTGGTGGTGGGGCAGGGAAGAAACTGGGTGATAGGGGTGTTATTTTGAAGTTTTTTATTCCTACATAAGTTCTAATCAAAACTAAGCTCCAATTTTGCTAGCAAATAGGAAATTTAGGATATATTTTCCTTCCCTTTCCTCCTCCCCAAGACACTACATAGCTAGTTATCTTCAAGCTCTCAAATCCTCAGCTGAGTGGCTATGCCATGCCAAGTAAACTGCACATACACATTTTATGCAACTCAAAAGCAGTGAGGTGACCTATGTTCCCTATTCTGTAGGAAAAACCAAAATACAACGTATAGTGTATAATGGCTAACAAGTAAAATTTCCCTACAGCATTTCTATCTCAACACAAGAAACAACTAAAACAACAATCAAGGATTGACCACAACTCCTGGTAACGTAGGAAATATGTTACCATAGGGTTTACTTGGATAGGTAGACTAGCAACCAAGTATTGATTACATTTTTACCTCATCTGTCCTTTCGAAGACTAAGCAGTTTCAGCAAAAAGGTTGGTTTATTTCCAAAAGGGAAGGAAGGAGTAAAAGCTACACAAACAAAACAAGGCAGTCACTGGAGAATGACCTGATTGGGTCTAGTGTTCTTTACGACCACACTAGTGAAACACCCAAAACATGGTGGCACATTATCTGTTCATTGCAGCACTCTTCTTCAGTGGAATTATTTCCATGCTAAAATTGGAGTGAGGGCATTTCTGGCTGATCTCTCCCAAGCTGACATTGCACCTGCTCTCTGAACAGTTCTGCTCTGATTCAGCCCATTGTGGTACGTGTCACTGTGTGGGTGCAGCTTTCATTCGCAGTCTGTGTACTCCTGAGTGAGGGTTTTTAGCTCAGGCTCAGAGCCACACTCGCTGAAGGATATTGTTTTGGACAGATTGAAGGGCACACGGGGTGAGATTGTATCTCCAGGAAAATAACACCATGGACAGAGTATTATGGTAGATTAAGACCAGAAATCTGGCAGATCTAAACTCTATTTTTCATACATCTTGCCCCACAGGCAAAACTGTATATACATCTAGAGTTTATAAATCTAAAGCCTTCCTTAAAAGCCTTGGAAAGTTACCTGTCACTCCTAAGACAAAATTTATGATGGTCTTAACTTTCTTGCTGGAAACACTAATCAATCCTATGGCTAAAAATCATATTTTTTAAAATTGGTACCTATCAGTTAATGTTCAGTGCCGCTCTGTGCTATCAGAATTGCAGCCCTGCCCTAGGAGGAGCATTACAACAGAGATACACAACCATACGTATCTCATATTCAAGGAGAGCAGCCAGAAGGATGATAAGCTTATGAGCCCCTGTTTGACTAAACGATCACCATGATTCACCACCACTAAAAAACTGCTTACGTAGTTTAGGGCAAATTTGAACTTGGAAGGATCTATTACATCAATTTCTCTAAATTAAGGAGACAACATAATGCACACAAATAAAGATTTTGTCATAGGAAAAAAAATCAAAAGGTTTAATTCAGCAAAAATTCTTAAATCATATAACAATTAATCAAGATAATTAAGAACCTAAAAGACTGCATTAGGAATCTCAGGAAAATTTAAGAATTGGTTTCTTTCAGCTGGCATTCTAAGAAACCAGTGTGCTCGTAAAGAAAGTCAGGATCCATAATATAAAAAGAATGTATCCAAAAAAAGGCTCAAAACTAGAGTGTGCCCAGAAAGAATTTAAACTGTATGTGTAAAAAAATCACAGCAGACACCTAAAGCTGCTAGTGCCATGTGACTTTCAGGTTAATGTCCCATGCATGCAGAGAACTGAGCAAAGCAGTTCAAGATGTTCCTTGCACCGAGCCCATGCAATAATTGTACTTTTTCCTACCACTGAAGTCCTTTGTGAAGTCTCACCAGGAAAAGTATGAAAGAAAAAAGAAGATACATTAAATAGATTTTTTTTTAATTATAGGAAGAGGGTGCTTTCTTCTATATCGATTTTCTGTCAGTGTCCTTTTATTCGACACCAATTTAGAATCAGAATCAGTTCTTAGCCATTCTGGAGCTGACTATAAGGGAGACATATTAAATTCATTGCTGAGATTCATAGCCACAGATGAGGCCTGACATTTTAAAAGCAAAACAAAAGTTTAGTGCGTTCAAGTGCAAAGGCTTCAGGACAAGCTTAGACTTCAGCTTACACCCCAAACACCCATGAAAGATACAGCAAAAGCCTCCTCTCCTCTCTGGCAGAATTAGGGCTCTAAATTGTGGTGGGAGACTATAACCAACACAGCTAAGAACAGAAAATAATCACATAATTCAAACTCAAACTAATTGAAAATGTTAGAAGGCAGATATTATCTAACCAGAGGACAGCTGTGGACCAAAGAAAGGAAGACTAGGATGGAATCCTCAAATGAATTCTCACATCATAACGGTACAAGTAAATAACATCTGGCCACCCCCACCTCTGATTTTTGTGGAAGAAAAACATTGTCCTTCCAAATACTCTACCCAGAAAGAATAGTGTTCATATCTCTTTTAATGCTTTTTTTATGTTCTGTGACAGTATTCAATATTAGTACAGACAAACCAAGGATCCTCAATATTGGATTAAGGGATTACGGGCAGTGGATTTTGCAACCATTTTCATTTTCTCACTCCTATCATACCAGTATTTGCCAAGCTGAAGTAGGCTGGAGGCAAGTTCAATTTCCATCTCTGCTCAGGGGAGTGATTAAATTTAACTGATGCTGAGAAGGAAATTCAGTGCGATGAACATAGCAAGACTTGACTTGCAAACCTGTGAGACAGAATTAGTATCACAAGGAAAGCTACTAAAACACCAGCAGAAAATACTTACGGGGGGGGGGGGGGGGGGGGGGGGGGGGGGGAGAGGGGGCCCGGGGGGGNGGGGGGGGTGGGAAGTAGGAAGGAAACAGAAATTTCATCTTTAAAAAAAAGCAAAACCCAAACATTATCAGCCCAGGCCTTAAGCACATTAAACTCAATTCTGTATTTCAATACCAAAGAACATTCTAGTAAAATTTTAGTTTCATGAGAATCCCCTTTAATTTTGAGACAGTTTGGAATACAATATGAGGTTTGGATTGTATGGCTAATATGCATCTTTTAACAGAACTGAAATGAAAACCTAAGTGAGTTCCACTAGTGCTTGGAGCCAATTCAAATTTTACAGGGTTTATCTATTCCTGGCAATAGGGCATTAAATAGCTGCCTGTTACAAAGAACTATTCAAACCTTCGTACGTGGCAAACTGGAATAACCTTTCCTACAAACTGAAACTTTCCCTCCAACTGAAATAGCAGGCATCTCTTCCCTCAAGGAGATCAATGAACACTTCAGAATTAACTATTGCACAAAAAGGACAATTTCTCCTTAAACAGCTAATTGAACACCTCATTTTGGAATTATATATTAGTCCAATTCCCTTTTTGTTGTAACTTAATTCTGTTCAACTGAGAGCAGCACCTTGTTGAGACTGGCAAAAAATATATTGACCCACAACTATATTCCAAAATTTTCACTATTTTTACTATGTAGAAAGAGCATGGTGTCATCTTAAGAACATAATGTTATCCCTCTTGTCAGAATGAAGGATGAGAATGTATTTTCCAAGACTGAATCAAACATATGGAAAGAAGGGATTTTTTTTTAAACCCTATTTTTCCTCAAGAAGGAAAACACAAAGGTGTTTTGGGGTTCATTTGGCTTTTTTCTTTTTTAAGAAACCAAGCAGACCCTCTAGAGTTAAGGGCTGTTAACTTGAGTAAAAGCTAAGGAATAAAACAGGTCCAAAAGGATTTAATTCAATTTTCATTAACTGCTGATTTTGAAAGTATTTTCAGTTTTGAATTAGGAAAAAATATAATAATACAAAAATATTATATAATATATAACTATATAAAGCTGAACTACTCATAACATGTATGTCAGATACCAGCATATAAATATCAACAAAATAACCCTGTTCATCACAAACTGCACAGAACCATTTCTATTTAAAAGCAGCTCAATTTGATAAATTACCATCCACAATATGTGCATGGATTCATGTGTGCTTTAAAGAATGATCATATCCACAACTAATTTACTAGTTTACTGCTTTAGTAATTTTAATGCTAAAACTCTACTACTGCATAGCCCACTGCCCAAAGCAGTGTTATGTTTTGTCTTTTCATTTATTCATTTTGGCAAATTCACTTCGTATGGGAAAAAATAATCAGCAGAGAAAAGACTTCAGTTTAGCTGCTCCTTCCAGATGGCTAATGTTAATATCAACACATTCATACTATCTGCTCTCCATGTAAGACTCAAGAATGAGACTTGACAATGTTTGAAACATTGGCCATCAACTGACCATAAATCAATTCTTGCAACCATTTTGAGAATCTTGCATTCAAGATTAAAGCCATTTCACCTGAAACTAACAGACCAGTAACAGAAATTATATATATCAAATATGAGATATCTTCTATAACAGAAGCTGAGTATATTAGAGTATCTGTACTCTATCTAAGTCATATTAAGTGTTCCTGCCATAATTACACAACCACAATGCAAGAAAATGCCCCATGCTAACATAGATGCCAGGTGGCCCAGCTGTTGTAAAAATTAATTCCTACCTTCTACAGGTAAGATGTGGGCTGGTGTTCCCACCTGTGTGCACATTACCACCAAAAAATACAGCAAATGCACCTGTAATCACAAGACAAAACCACTTAATGAAAAAAGGATAAGAGCTCCTTGATTTTGCACACAGAGGCATCTGAGAAATAATGTTTGTTCTTGTAGGTCCCCAAAAGCTACAGAGTTTTCCTAACTGCTCTACATACGAAGTTCAGAAGTACATCTCTAAAGAAATGTCTATAATTTCTGCAATTCATCTTGTTGGAAAATAAGAAAATATTTCAAAAGTGAACTCTTTAATTACAAACAGCACCATCACTCAGATTTTTCTCTCCTTATTTTGTTTCACCAGTGTCTCATCAGATGGCACCTAGATTATTTGCCATAAATATATAAGTCTCAAGAAATACAAGGAAATCTCCTTCCATCTTTCCCAGGAAGTTGCCCACTGGCGACGTTTTCACAGCACAAACATTTGGGACATAAACGAGACAGTGAGCAAACGCTGCCCTGGTGCCCACTATTTACAAGTGGGTGAAGGACAGAAAACATTCATTTAGATTCAGATTTGATTTCAAGTTCCAGAACTCATTCAATCACAGTAGAATCAGCCCACATCTTTAAATCTAGAACTAGAGCTAATCCTCTAAAAGGCTTCACTCTGTTTGGGGAATCAAATCTCATAAGGCATACGATTTGCTAACCTAGCAACTCCTTCACATCAGAGCAAAAAGGGCAGTGCCGATATAAAAATTTGCAAACTTTGCAGGATTTCTCCCAAACTAAATGTGCCAGCAACTAGGACCCTGCATGCCCTTAGAGCCCCAAACACCACCTCTGAGCTGATACCCAGAGCTTGGGGAAAGAAGCTCTTTTTCCCATGGAAAATGGCTTCTGTTTGCGGCCACTCGCACTGCCCGATTTTAGAGAAACACAAAACAGTGATTACAATGAAGTCAAGGGGGGAACTGTAGGGGTAAACATTCTAACTGGCTAAAAATGTAGACTAAATAAAAACCAAAATAAAGGCTGACAAAATCCATAACAAGTAAGCATTCTCATGCATAGCTATTCCCTGTTATATGTACTCCTGTGTATACTAAATGAAGATTGAACACTTCTAAGCAGCTGATTTGTGGGGTTTGAGTTTTGGTAATCAAATAATTTATTTACTGTTCATTGGTCAAAATATTTTCCACTCTTTCCTTAAAGGTATTAGTAGAAAAGTCTTTCAAGATTTTCCTTTCAAAGGCCCTTCTTCATAGATGAGATGTAAAAGCTCCATTAGGACAAGTATTTGATATACAGAAACTAATGAGTTATTATTCAACTTCATCCTAAGCGTCAGAAGCCTAAAGCAACAAGGCTTAATTAAGATGATGTGTGCCCCAAGTCCTCTCCCAGGAAACTGGTGAATCACAGCAGATTCCCTTTGCTGCCAGATACATGCACAGAATTATCTGAACACATCTATTATAAATATATGAATGGCATGAAGTCTCCTGCTGTTAATTCAGATTGATTACTTGTTAAACACATTTAATTGAGACAGAAGGGAGCTTAACTGATGTTTACATAAATATATTTAAAATAATGGAGAAAAAGTATTTGTGGCATTTAAAGAGACATTGAAGGACTATTTGAACATCAGACCTTACACGTGTTCAGATGCAGCACATGAAATAAACGCAAGAAAATGAATGTTGCTTTTTTATCTTTTATTCTTGTGTACCTACTGATTTAACAGATTTTGAGGTTTGAATAATACAAACTAGACATGGCAGACCCTTTATTGTTTCTAACAAGAAATAAATTATATTCCTTCATCAAGCAATGACTGCTTCTAAACCCTATTACTTCACTCTACAGGCTGTTTACAGAAACAAATACATTATTAGACAAAACTTACACTCCTGAAAGTACGTTACACCTAACTAGAGAAATGTTTTCTATAACTTTTGTGTCCCTTGCTCATTGTCCTTCCATTGAATCTCAGAACCAGTAGGGATCTAGCCAGCTGAAACTGAAAGACTGCGAACATTCAGTGAGAGTCAAGGTCTTTTTCAATTTTCGGTAAACTCATCACGATTTTGCCTTGATCCCTCTGGGCTAGATCTTAGGAAACCTACCAGAGAAGTCTCAGCTTCCTCTCTGCTAATTTTTGTTTATGCAGAAAGCTCTGATTCAGGAAATCCATTTTAGGAACAGAGCTATTGTCACTGCAACTCCAACCTCTTTCAGCAAAGTCACCTCTACAAGTAAAATAATTATTGCTTTTATCTGCTGATTTTTAGGCACAGCATTTCAATGTCTTCTGGAATATTATTAGTCAAATCTGTTTGCCTTCTCTGAGACGTAATCAACTTGTTGATTAGTAAAAACATCCATCACTTTGCCACTTTAATCTTACCTGCTCATCTCAAAACACTTTTGATATTTCATTTTGGAATTGAAATGGGTCAAGAAAGTTGAAAGGGAAAAAGATAGGAAGACAGTATTAAGAATACCACAGATACCACATGAGAGATTTTCATCTGCCTAAGGGATGCAATCCAAAGTTTTATGGATTGCAATAGAGCTGTTCTGATTCAAACCTGTTGAAAATAGCTTTCTAAGTACAATTGTATCCATTCAGAAATTTTTACGACTATTTCTCTTCCTCTCGCTATCTTTGTCCAAAATAAAATGTTAAGATTAATTTTAGTTACAAATGGCATTTATTTAATTAAAGTATCTTCAAATGGCAACACTTTTAGTGGGTTTTTTTGCTAAAAAGTGCTCTTCTGTTTTCCCCCATAATTCAGGCAGTAACTTCTGTATAATTAAACCGTAATGAAAATAGGCAAGCTCTGAATGATTTTGCTGTTTACACTGGACCAAAAATCTCAAATCAGGGTAAAAGGTAATTTGTGACCTTACTGCAGGAAAAGATGAGAGAGGACCAAATCCATAACACAGTAACTGAGCTCCCTCTAGCAGGAAATCCATTATTAAACTTCCGTTCCTCTCCCCACACACCCCAGGTGAACAGAGCTCATAGACCCTATGTTATGAGCTCTCAGACTCACTCAAGGGCAAGTTCCACAGTCAGGAAGAGGAGATGGAATGAAGGATAGTTGTTGGTAAATGAATTTATGGCATATGCTTAGAAGAAATCAACAGCACGTCAGCTGCAGATGGAAGACACACCTAGGTCAAGAGAGGCAGCTTTCAAGAAATTCCTGGGACCACAGCGGAAAAGGGGAGCAGGTAAGGCTTGGGAAAGAAATACAAATTCTGGAAGACATCCAGAATTTCAGAAACTATGCTGTTTCCCAAAAATAAGATACATGGCATGTTCTGCCATTACTCTGTCTTGATTCTTATTGTATTTGGATTTCTGTGTTTCTCATAACACAGCCAGAAACCTGTAAAAATGTTAGGATTAAGAGATGTAAAATTCAAAGTACTAATACTTGTATTTAGAACCCTTTCCCCCCTCATTTTTGTTGTACTTCAGTATTAAGCAAATGAAGAGAAAGGCAACTTGAACTATACAATTTAAAACTGGACCTGATTTTCTTGTTGGAGCACAATGTCAAAATAATCCAGTTTTTTTCCTGCTTACATATCAAAGGTTAACTTTCTGATCACAAAATTATTTCATATACAGAGTGAAAGGCTGATTAAGAATATATGGCAAGAATTTCTCAATTAATAATCATACAGAGATCAATACAAAATCTATAGATCAATACCAATAAATTTCAAACTCTGGATTACGTATTAAAAGAAGGTTTGAGTCTCTAAGATCTCAGACTGAAGAAGTGCCTCTTAAAAACAGGTAGAGCATTCACAAACCTGGTAATAAAACCAACTGAATGCTATTTTAATCTCCACAGAAAGAAGAATATTAATGCAATGTGTATTCAGGTGCTGGGTAAGCTAATTCAGCATCATATGGTGCATAATTAAACCTGTTAACTCAGAATTCCACAGCCATAAGAGTCTTTTGAATACAAACAAAGTGCCTAAACCTATTCACAAAGGTTTTGATGCTTGTCTCAAAGCAGCAGTAAAGCAGTACCTCACAACACTCAGTAGTATTTATTAATAATTACCTCAACCTAAAGCACCTATTACCATGAGTTGTCAAGAGTGGAAATGAAACACAGGTAGGCAAGCATATTAAGACTGCTGAAAGTTTTCCTATTATGATTTATTTTCATCTGTAAATATACCACCTTGTAAGAAAGAGGCTTGGTTTTCTTCTTTTAAACTCAGAGCATCATTCTTACTGCTTCACACTTATTTATATCTGTGCAAAAAGTTAGGGGTTTTTTTTAATGCATGAGCTCAGTATGTCCTTCTGTGAAATACTGTAAATGAAAAAAACATAATGCAGATTCCTTTCAGACAAGATTTTGAGCAATAATTGTCTCTCTGAGATAACTAAGTAAATCTACTAGGCAGTTTGGCCCTCTGAATGAAATCATGGTCACTTCAGGAAACAAACCACTGCAGGACTAACAGACAGTGCTTGGACCTAACTTCCTTACAGAGAAATATAAGCTCTACTGTGAATTATTTTAATACCTGGACTTTTTGCTCCTCATGCTTTCTCCTTACAGTCATGACTGTATCCTGGAAAAACCACTGTTGGCTGTCAAAGCATTAGCACTCACTGTTTTGATCTTTTCAGTGATGGTAATGGAATCTCATAAGAAATCACTCAGACCTGTAGTCCAAGGTCATGGTTTTGCTTTATTAAAGATGAAAAGAAAAACTTTGGATATTAAGCTAGGAAAAGGATAGCAGAATTTTGTCCCCTCCCCAAGTCCCCTCAGACAGATCCAGTTCCCTTATTTAGATGAGAGGAATGTTGTTTGAGTCTTAGCCTGAAGGAAGCTGAATTAATCTCTCTCCCCCAGTGAGCTCTACCCAGGCAAATATAAAGGGTTTGTGCCTCAGCACTGGTTCTTCAGAAAACAAGCCCTACTCATTTCTTTGGACAAGAAAGTTAAAGGCAGAAAGGTGCCTTCTACTTCAGCAGAATAAATTTGGAGTCTGAAACAGATACTCATGACCCCTTTCCGTTATAAGAAAGGTGACTAAAGCCTCAAGACATGCATAATTTCTAGCATATGATGAGAGAATTTCCCCATCATTCACTTAAGCAATGCAAAGCTCAATGCATAGATGGTAATGTCTTTTTAAATTCCAAACATTTTTCCCCATGCATATTAACTCTAAGCATAAAAGAGTTATCAATCTCACTCCAGACAGCTATAAGTGAAATGTCATAGCCCCAAAGTTTTACATATTTAAGGGCACATTTCATGATGCTCTTACATTTTCTTACCTGGAAGAAATATTTTTTCATATTTTGACAAAGAATGAAAAAAAATGGTTTAATATAAATGCTCTGAACACTTATTAACACTGACAGCTAAAAAAGCTGTTTTCATCAACAAAGCATATATGGAAGTAAGTTTCAAATGCAGGTGAGCAAGATACTGTTTAGAATGGTTCTATAAATATTTTGCAAGAAAAGCAGACTAATAGAATCTGTTGTACTATCTAAATTCACACTGTATTTTCTATGGAAAACTTATTTCTATGTAAAACAGTATGGAAAGTCCACATTGCAAAGATGTTAATATAAAGTAAGGAGAAACATGTCTGAGACACTTCATAGGTACTCCTGTTTACTTCCCCTAAATATAGTATTTTGAATGCTGATGCAAATTTTTGCTTTGTTTATTTTGTGCTTTTCATAGAGGAGAAAAACAACATGGTGACTAAACAACTAACTGAAAATAAAAGCTCTATCCAACATAATAAAAAGGAAGACAAAGAAGAAAACAAAAGCAGTTTTCAAGTGAGCATGTTTCTTACTAGAAGAAGATTATTTACAGGAAGTCCTACAAGTCTGGAAAAAAGAAAAAGGGACAAAATCGTCTGCAACAATGGATACTGATTATAGACATCAAATTTACAATGAAAGAGTGTTTGACCTTGCAGAAATTATTTCCAGATAAAAGGACTGATCTAATGGCATTTCATGAAAGGTCAAGGATAAAGATGGATTTCTCTTTATTGGAAATCAAAGTGAACTTTATAGGCTTACTTCCACATTACACTTTAAGTATTATTTCCAATTAAGAATGCAATTGCATTATTAACTCAGTGGATACAATTTAAACACACTGAGTATATTTTGAGTGTACTGCTATCCTCCAACATGTCCATTATTACGTACCACACAGCCAAAACACCATAATATAGGACAACTTGATTGGGTATTACTGAAAAACAACATGGCCTGAAAAGCTGAATTCTTTAAAAGCTGTGTTCAGTAGCATGGATTGCATGACAGGACTGCAATATGAAAATGGATTTCTTTGTAGAATTTCATATTCATGGAGTCTAACATGGCAAGCTCCTCCTGTAAAGAACTAGGTCGAACTTACAAATATGACTAATGCTAGTGAAATACTTAAACCTCTTCTATATATCCCTAAGTTCCACAAAACCCCATAGCCATTTCTATTTTCTAATGGAAACAATTCCATCTACACTTCGGAGGGATTTTGATTTTAAAATATTTCTTTTATAATTGTTTGATAAATAGCCAAGAATATGCTTCTATCCTCCTTCTAACTATTTGAAATGGGAAAGTATCGGGGCTGGTTCTCTATTTCCACATGTTTTAGGTAGTTTTGGTATAATTCTACTGAATCTTTATACCCTGTTTTACACCCCTGCTGCAGACTAGAGGGCTTACCATAGTCTGGGGGGGAAAAGGAAAGAATCCATTCTCTCCACAGTGAAAGTATTGTGACACACACAGCTAGGGAAAACCAAAATAAGGAATGAAATTTTTAATCATCTTGAAGTATTTGCACTTGCTCAGCTTCATGTAGGAATAAAACCTTTACACATAACCATTGTAAACTGAGCCCAGCATCTAGTAAATATAAAAGATGACTCTCAAAAATATAGAAAAAGTAAAAAGTGAACCTCCATTCTAGTAATGACAATAAATCATTGCTCCATTTTAACTGTTATTTAATTGATTCTTCACTGAAACAAAATCCCCAAGAATTTCCACAATGAACAAAACCTCCCCTCCCCTAACCCATGGCCCCAAAAAAGAGAAATTGACACACAGAGCGAGGAGAAAACAAGCCTGGTAAGGTTTCACAAGCCTTTGAGCAGAGGAGGTTATTTGAAGGTAATTCCACCACGCTACTGCTGCCTGGTAACACTGCTGTAGCAAAGATCCTAAACTCCCATAGTCTGGTTTTGCACTGTTGCAACACAACAATCATCAGACTTGTAGGAAGTGGACGGTTCTGAGCACCAGCACAAAGCACCTCAGCTGGCAGCGGTTAAACTCAGCATTTACTTAAAAGACACAACTGCCACACCCTCTTTGGCAGAAAATTCAGCTTTCTCCTCGAAAGTATCAAAACCCACCATGCTCTGATAGTACTGGCAGGTAAGAAATGACACATCGACATCAATGAAAATTATTTTAAGTTAGAGATACAGCACCCAGGAAGAACTAATCATGCTGTCCCATGCAATTTTTAGCCAGTTACACAGTGACCAAAGCCAGAGAACTACCATCACCTTCAGTAATAGAAATCACATACACAAAGACATTACATTCCAGAGTCTAAAAAACTATCAGCTTCAGTTTCCTGTGCTTCTCCTAACAAAAATCCTCACCATGTTGCTGTAATAATATAGTTTGAACAAAAGTTTAGTTTACAACAAAGCTTTAGAACTCAGATTACCAGGTGACAAAAATTTTTTTCCTCCTTGAAACTTTACTGGTCCATGCCAACGCTGTTGCCACTGCACCACCACCTGTAACTCATGGTGATTTTCTGAACTCAGGGAATGTAAAATACAGAATTCACACATCCATCAGGATGCTCCACTTTAACCACAGGAACTCTCCACCATAAATCAGAATTAAAATCAGTTTGTCTCCCAGCATATATCCTTGCCTATGTCAAAACATGAAAATGAAATTACAAAGGACCTAACCTCACTTTCACAGAAGTCAACAGCAAAACTCCTGCTGACTTCAATAAGAGCAAAAGCTGGCACTAGATCTCCAAAAATCATTATTATTTCCTTCAGAGCACCAAATGCATTTCCTATCATTCCCATGCAGAAGGATGATGGCCTCTCAGCTTTCCAATAATATTGCCTTATACAGAAAAGTGTCTCAGACAGCCAGTGCAAATCCAATGTCTATGACCACCTGAGGAATACAGTTTGACTTCAGCATACAGCCCAAAGAAAATAAAACAATCAATCAATCTCCCTGTAGAAGAAAGATGCATGCCTGCAGTAATGATACAGTGAAAACTTTGGAACCAACAGAAGAAAGTCTGCCATATTTTAAGGACAACTTGTATGAGTATCTCTTCCTCTCTGCACCACAAACAGTTAAGAGTCAGGGAATAATATTTACTTTTATATATACAAGAACTTCCTCAGATATTTAGCAGGAAATTACTGTCAGAAGTGACATATGAACAAGAATTTTGACTAGATGGAAAACTATGAAAAAGATATTAAAAAGTAGTTATGTAGTTAATAGACTTAAAACAAGAATTAACAAAGGTAGCAAGACAAAATCTGTACTTTTCAAGTACCTTTCCTCTTGACACCATTTGGAAGCAGTCAGAGAAAGCATAAGTATTTAATCCATAAACACAGTGTAAAGGAAAAGCTGAAGATCATCTTCAGAGCCTCAGGAACTGGAGTCCTGACCACAGCATGCAGTTTGAAATCTATGCCATAGAAAATCCAACAAGAACCTACTCATTATGCCCTCCTCTTAAGAGAGCTGCCAGCACACCTGCAACTGCTTGAAGGAACAAGCTCTGAGCAGACAGCAACAGCAGCTGCTTCCTAAGGTATAGGCTGGAATTAAGTTAAATTTGCCTTGCCAGCTTCACCTCATTAGTTACAGGTGCTACTAACTGGTCTGGAGGCATTCTTCTGGGAAGACACACATGTGACCTGAATCTGGGCTTTCCAATTCAATTCCTGTTTGCAAAGAAATCAACAGAGTACATAAGGATTATCAGCAGAAAAGGGAAGCTTTCTTCACATTGCCTATCATTCCTTTCCCAGTGCAAAATTCACATGTTCAAAATTCACAAATGAACCTGTATAGAAATGCAACAGATGTCCAGTTGGATGTGCAACATTTTATATCACCTTTGGGTCTCCATTTCAAAGCCAGTAACAGGCAGGAGTTCAGTTAAAAAAAAAAAAAAGGAAGGGGTTCAATTAAAAAAAAAAAAAAAAAAAAAGCTACTGAAAAGCAGAATTAATTCCACAGGACAAGAAACAATGGCTACCTGGTCACAGCAGAGACAACACAAACCTCCTTTGGAAAGGAGAAACATTACTAAAACATACTTTACTTACTGTTCTGCTAATTAACCCATGCTACTGACAATGATCAGAGTATGATTATGCTGCAGTATTGCACTTGCCCATTTCCTACTTTTCTCTATCAACAAAAGACCATCAAAGCACCTTGGTGAAACATTCTTCTGCAATGATGTATTATTTTTCCTGAGCCCTTGCACATTTCACATGTGTCCTAACCTAAACAAGTGCAATATAGGTGCCCCCAGTTTTCTTTCTTTGCTGAATAAAATTGAAAAGACAAAGCACTTGCCCTTTCTTAAGCAGCTACTTCACTCAACATACAAGCAGAAAGGTAACTTAGTTCATACAGTTTTAATAGAAGTGAATTACTAAACAAGTTTTCACTCCAAATATGAGATACGAAAATCAAATAAAAGGGAATCCAAAAGTAATTTCCAAGTACTATATCGCCCTCTGCAGTCAGTGGGTAAGTTCTGCAAAATGAACCTGGGCACATTCCTTGCAAAGATCAATAAAAAAAACCTCTACAAGTAGAAACCCAGCAGAACTAACTTTTTTATGATGTCTTACTTGTTGGAATCATAGAAACAAGATGCAGAAACTTTTTAGTTCTTGATATAAATGCTCCACCTGTTAAGGATGTGGAAAACTATGTTCTGCTGCTCTTTCACAATGGGTCAGATTCCTCAAGGATACTTCTAGCATTTACTCTCTTGGAATGTGACAGAAGTTTGCCATTGCTATTCCATATTTTTTTCTGGTTGCTTCTAATAAATATCCAAAATAAACCACACTTTTTAAAAGTTACATTAGCTGATCCATCAATGACAGCGAAGTATACTTTATAGTTCAGGTATTGCATTACTTTATTTAACAGAGCTTATAACTTTAATAGGGCATTCTGCTGAGATTTTTACAGCACTGTACTGGTTTCACCCTGGCTGGATGCCAGGTGCCCCCCGAAGTCGATTTTCTATCGCTCCCTCTTTTGGACTGGAGAGGAGAGAAAAAACACAACAGGTCAAGATAAAAGCAGGAAGATCCTTCACCTATTATTGTCACAGGCAAAACAGACTTGCCTTGGAGGAACAGACCGAATCCTTTACCAATGAAATCAGGGTAGGATAACGGGAAATAACACCAAATATTTAAACAATGTAGTGTTGGAATACTGTTGCAAATGAAAGTTAACTTACATTATGGCCACCTGTCACCTTAATTCTTCAGTTTCTCAACCTGTGACAGCACGAACCTGAGTCAGGGGAGGTTTAGGTCAGATACCAAGAAAAGGTTTTCCACCCCGGGGGTGGTTGGACACTGGAACAAGCTCCCCGAGGAAGTGGTCACAGCACCCCATCTGTCTGAGTTCACAAAGCATTTGGACAATGCTCTGGGGCACATGGTGTGACTCATAGGGTGTTCTGTGCAGGGCCAAGAGTTGGATTAAGTCATCCTCATTGGTCACTTCCAACGCAGCAGATTCTATAATTCTCTTATTAACACCGATTGTGCTGCTTGACAAAACTGCTTTCTATCCAAGCACCTTCATTCCAACTTAACTTACAATTGCTTGGGTTTTTTTCCCCTTGGATGCAGGAATAGAATTTTTTTCCTCTTAAAAGAAAAACCTTTGTTCTTTAGGAACAGTGTATCACCAGTAAAGCGCACATGAAAGCAGTGAAGGCAAATTAACAACCTTTTAAAATAAGATTAAACTTTTGAAGACCCACTCTTTTGCTGTCAGCAGACGGCTGAAAGGCTCGTACCACAAACATCCAAGGGAAAGTATTAATAGCATTTCACGGTTTCACAGAACAGGACTGGTTTGGGGTGGAAGGGACGTTAGACATCACCTACTTCCCACCTGACGCCATAAGCAGGGACGCCATTCACTAGACCAGGGTGCCCAGAACCCTTTACAGACCAAGCTCGCTCACCCACCTCCCTTTCGCTATCACACCGTGGATGCCGCTGAAAGCGCTGAAGAAGGGCTTAAAAGCCCTCTGGAAAGGGGCGTGGCAGCTGGGCCGGGACTCGGGCGGCGGGGGCTGCCCTCCCTCCCCGCGGCCGCGTTCCCCGGGTGACGCCCCGCCCGCCGCCGCCGTTGCTGCTGAGGGGCCGTGCGCTGTCTCCGGGCCGGGCAGCACCCCGGGCCCCCAGCGAGCCCCCGCCCCAGGCCAGCCCGCGGGAAGGGCAGGAGCGAGCCCGCCTGTGGTCCGGACACAGCCCTCACGCTGCTCACCGGCCCCAGCGCGGCCCCGGGCAGCCGCCCTATGAGAGCCTCCTCAGCCCCACACGTCGGAACCGGGACCGGCTCCCTGGGAATACCGGGGAGTAAGGCGAGGGTCTGAGCAGCCACGAGCACTGAGGAAAAGCATCTCTGAGCCGCAGCAGGACCCCCACGCAGCACAGGACCAAAGGGGAAGTATCGGCCGCCCCGTGCAGCAGGACAAGCACGGTGTCGGTCACAGAGCCCAGTTCAGCATCTCGGCCACGCAAGGGCCAGCAGCGCAAGCTGCTGAGCAGCTGCAGGTGCCACCACTAAACATCAGCCAGAGCCGCGCCGGGACGAGGCTCCCAGGGGACCGGGGGCAAGGCACAGCATGGATCAGTCACCAGGATTAGACCCTTCAGAGGAACCACAAAGTGCCTACCCACAAGATGCCTATGAAGGTGGGCATGGCCCTTACCAGCCACACGAACCGGGTTATGGTCTTGACCAGCCCGGGTACAACCCGTATGAGGATGAGATTCCCGATCCCCAAGCCCGGATGCTGGCAATCAAGAATGCAAAGGCCTATTTACTGAAGACCAGCACAAAATCTGGCCTGAACTTGTAAGTCTGAAAAAGGATCACAATCAAATAGGGTAGGGAAGTATGAGTGGAGAAAAAGGTAAAAGGACAAGGGAAGGTACATAGAGAATGGGATAATGTTATACATGCAATATTTCATTGCTAGTGATACTTGCATGTGCCCAACATCTTTCAGAACCAAAATTCCTAATGGAATTCTATAGAGAGTTCAAAAAGAAATTTATATGATTGAGAATAAGTTCAAATTCAGATTCAGCTCGTAGATAGATGGGGTATATACTAGAAATGGAATGGATGGGAATGTTCTTAAGTATAATCAGACTAGTTTTAACTCTAATTTGCCTTAAGACTCCATGATCCCCTTTCTTCTAACTTTTCCAATGATTTCTCCAAAGATCCAGATGATTAGCCTTTATTTTTTTTAATAAAAGCATAATATTCTGAGACTTTTGTGTAGTAAGCCCACAATATTTACATTTATATGACAGATATGATCATTTTGCTAATATACTAACAAAGATCCTGGATGAACAGCCCACGAATACAGTAGACATAATTGAGAATATCAGCAAGGATGTGAAGTGGGCTCAGTTTCGGAAAAAAATGGACACTCTTCGGGATGAACATCTGATTCCTCCAACATTTGAAGCTGCAGAAAAGTGTAAAGCTTTGTTCATGAAGGAAGGTGGAGAAGAAGAACATGATGAACTAGAAGAAGAGATGGTGAGTTATAAGTGAAAGAGGTACCAAATATACCATGGATGGGCTGGGCTGATGGCAGGAAGGGAAGGGAGAAAGGGAGGAAGTTGTGGTCTCTTCTGTAGTGCTGCATCTCCTGACCATACAAATAATTGAAGTCACAGCACCATGTACCCTCTTCACAGCTGAGCTCGTCCCATGTCTAGTTCTGAAGGAAAAAAACCTATCTGGTTCCTTAGAGAAGATTTTTTCCTGTAAAAATCTAATATCCTAAGCTGTTATAATCAGGGATGTTCTAGAGGTGATAAACAGAAAATAAGGTTTATAACATCTCCTATATGTCAGTTCAGCACGGAATATTGTATGCAAGTTTATTTTCTTTTTATAAAAGGGATGTTTCTTTACCTAAAGTGACCATAATTCTTGATACATTCTTCAACATAAATTCTTCTTTGAAATATATTCTTCTTGACATATTCTTCAAAAATATTGTGCACAGTACTACTGTTAAATAGCAGAATGCAGAATTTTGTGATTCTTCCAACTCCTGGTGTGGTTGCAGTCTGTCTTTCTCGAACTGAAACAAAATATGGTTTTAATGAAGAACTAATAAAATTGAAAAGCCACTTCTTAAAACAGGATTTTTCATTATTCAGTTGCTTATATGCAGAGGCATTTGTATCCAAGGAAAAATGAGAATTCTTATAATGAGAAACATAAGAATATAAATGAGAATTATAATAGCCAAGGGAAATCATTCAACAAGATGTTGGTTTTCATATTAAGTTAACCAGTATATATTCAAATGAATTACCATTGCAGAGTACAAATATCAACTACAGCAGAGATAGTCCTTCATCTTTTCCATAGCCTGTTATGTATCTTACATTAACAGTATAGGATGCTGAAAATGGAAAAAAAGGTAGAGTATTTCAGAAAGGAATTCTGAATTTTTCATAATCCTGTCAGTCTTGCTTTAGTATAAGAAACCTGTCAGATCCAAAGAAATTCCATATGAAGCTAGCACTAATTCTTCCAAATTCCCCACCCTGTCTTGTCCAACTTCTAATAACTCTGTCTGTGTGAAATGATCACCTACCCCCCATTAAATGAGAGATGAGTCATAGAGCAACTGGAAATACTTAGTTCTGCTTGCACTGAAGCCAGATGCAGTCTTACAATGGACTTTGATAAGAGCAGGGGGCGGTATTCTAAAAACTGCAAGGAGACGTATGCCAAGCAACATTCACCCCAGAGAAATGTTGTTGGTCTGGTCCTAAATGTATACATGTATAAAATCTGTATTATCTGCAACACAAGGCAACACAGTGTCACTGTTTGCAGGCATCAAGGCCTCTTAGCTGACATGCCCTAGTACAGAATCCCTTGTAGATCTTGTGTAAGAATGCTGACTTCCCTTATTTTGCACTAATTAGGAGTTTGAATTTTGAAATCCTGTGTTCTAAGAGCTGCAGTTCATCTATGTTGTCTTCTTCATCACTAAAAGACTTTTAGTTTTTCTAAGTGATAGTAAAAAAAGTAGTGAATCAATGTCTGAAAACACTTTGACACAATGAGTGGCACTACAGGAAAGTGAAGTATAATGTTCAGTAGATAACATGTTCAATTTTTAAATAAATAATTATCCTATTCTTTAGCTCTAACTCTGAATCTTCTTTCCCAGGGACAGCCCTCTCTACCAAATGTGATGGAAACAGCCTTTTATTTTGAACAGGCTGGAATTGGCCTGAGCAAAGATGAATCCTATTACATATTCCTTGCCCTTAAAAACCTAATTAATGTTCAGCCAATCCAGACCTGTCGCTTCTGGGGCAAAATTTTGGGCCTGGAAATGAACTATATTATAGCTGAAGTACAGCTACGGGAAGGGGAAGAGGAGGAGGAAACAGGAGAGGAAGGAGACGAAACAGCTGCGGAAGGACAGAAAGAGATGGGTGAGGCTGAAGAAGATGAGCAGAAAGAAAAAGCACCTGAACCACCGAAGTCCACCTATAAACCCCCACCTGAGGTCCCAAAAGAATCAAATGGGACTGGGACTAATAAATATGTCTACTTTGTCTGTAACGAGCCAGGCAAACCCTGGGTGAAGTTGCCTCCAGTGACCCCAGCCCAGATTGTCTGTGCCAGGCAAATCAAGAAGTTCTTCACTGGTCGGTTGGATGCTCCTGTTGTGAGCTTCCCTCCTTTTCCTGGAAATGAGGCCAATTACCTGCGCGCACAGATAGCTCGGATCTCAGCAGGAACCCATGTCTCTCCCACTGGATTTTACCAGTTTCCAGAGGATGAAGAAGAAGAAGAAGGAGCGGATACATATGAAGAAAACCCTGAGTTTGAGCCTCCTCCTGTGGCTGAGATGGTGGAGTCCCTTGCCACGTGGGCACACCATGTCAAGGGCATTCTAAAGCAGGTGTGTGCCAGCATAGCTCACATGGGCCTTGGATGCCACTTGCACTGCAGGGCCTGTAGGGTTACCGAATGTGAGTGACACTGCTCACCTACACATGCAAACTATTCACCAGAAATGCTATTGCATTGAAAGATTTTTATATAGGAAATACATTTTATATCATATATAATAACAAAATATCTTACACGTAAAACATGTATTTTATATGTTATATAATATATAAATATATTGCATGTATTTACATATACCATCTATTTTTATGTTTATATATATATATCTATCTATATCTGTGTGTGTATATATATATACATACATATATATTTAGGAAGCCTCTAGGTTTAGTGCTTTTTCCAGTGATGTATTCTTGAGATAGAAACCTGTCTTTAAATAGCAGTATGGAGCTAGGCCCTGATAGAGAATCTTTTCTTGCAATCTTCTGTATCAGGTTTTCTGCTTTGAGATCTTTATTTGACAAAAGTGTTTAAAATTCTCTTTTCTTGGGTAGGATGCTAAAAAGCAGATAGTTTATGGTTGTATGCTAAATGGAACTTATTTGGTGTTTTCTTCTGGTTAATTTTTTTGTTTTATACTTTCTGCTGTGAAACATTCAAATGAAAATACTTAAACACATGTTCTATCAGACTAGTAGAGAGACATATTACTAACTTGAAAGAGATATTACTAACTTGGTTTTCATTGCTGGATGATTTGATGGCCAGTCTACCAATTCAAGAATGCTAGTGTAAAATAACAGCAAATTATAGGAAATAAGGTTTAAACTTACTACCAGCACAACAATAGTTGTAAAAAATAAAATTTATATGCATTAAGAACATTCTGTTATGTTCCTCTGACTGGTAACCAAATAACAAGGCAGATTTTAAAAAGAAGGGATAAGTCCATAGTTTGCAGTAACTGGTAATCTAGCAAGGATATAAACCAAACTGGTCAGGAACCGAAGACTACAAAATGACTAAAAGCTGATGACAGAGGGATAAGGTTATTCTCAAACAGTAAGCAGGAATGAATGAGGGGAGGAATGAGGGGAACATTCTGCCAAGAGAATACAATATTCTGTTAACTATATATGTATTCCAGTTACGGAATAAGTATTTTTCTTCTCCCCATCCCTTAACTGTGTGTGTGTGTGAGCCAATTGTTTTAACTAGTTTTAACTTGCATTCTTTCAATGGCTCTTACATGTATGTATTACTTTTCCACATCAATTATAGGGCCGCTGTGTTTGGATTAATCCTGCTCAAAAATCAGAGGAAAATGATGAAGAAGATGAAGAGGAAGAAGAGGAGGAGGATGAAGAGCAACAGGAAGAAAGAGGACCACCCCTTCTTACTCTGATCTCTGAAGATGAAGGTATTCTTCATGGAATATGAAGTTTTTGATAGAGAGTCACTAGGAATCTTGTCATTTAGCAGTAAATATTTGAAGTTATAGAACTCTGACACTTCTTGGAGCAATATACTTTGCCTCTGTAGGGTAAACACCTTCTTTTACAAAATCAATCAAAAGCAAAATACTTAATAGTATTGACATTAAAATTGAAATAATCAGGTTTACTAGGCAACTATCTTGTTGAGATTAAAAGGAAAAAAAACAGACTTGTCATGTTATTGCAAGTTCAAAACAGCTTATTACATTAAATACATTCAGCTATTTTTATCTCATCTTTTTAGGAAAAAAGTGTGTGTTTATGTGTAAGTAAATAGAATAATGAATATGTACACACATGCACTGATATATATTATTTGTAAAAGAATTTAGGTCTTTTAGCATATAACTGCAGCAAATCATGGGAATAAGGGAGCCTGAATATTAGATTACATCAATATTTTATAATTTTGCTACTCTCCATTCTTTAATCAAGGTGAAATATAGCTATACAATTTATCCATAAGTGATAAAAATTTATCCATCAGTGACAAAAAGTCCTTGACAAAAGAACCAGGGGTGAGTGCTACTGAATTCTTTCTGTACGTGGGGGGTCTGTCAGCATTCCTGTGCTACCTACCCATACATGCAAACCACCTACAGTGCCTACACTTACTATTTATGACTTCTTGCTCTTTCTGTCGTGCAACTTAAGATAAACCTTGCTTGAATTCTGTGCAAGTCTTGTAGCTCAGTCTTAAATATTTTGTAGAGGCTAGTCAAGTCCATTTATTCATAGATGGTGTGTATTTGGCTGTCTCCAGGCATGAAAAACATCCCTGCTTGGACAGCTCAGGCTTCTACAAACCTGATCCCAGAATATTCTGTTGCAATCCTGCAGTCTAACCGATGGCCTGGAGCTTATGCCTTTGCATCTGGCAGGTGAGAGTCCTCCTGACATGGTTACAGCCCTGACTGTATGTGCTACACACAATTGCCTCTCTAATGCAGGCAGAGTTACTTTATTATTAATTCATTGGCTGAATTCCAGCTATTCCAGAGACTGATGGAGAAGGCCACTTAAATATGCACAGCAACAGTAAATAGGTATTTAAGACTGAAAACAAATAATCATTGGAAAGGCTGGTATAAAGTTAATGGATGTAAAGGCCAAGTTAGTATTTGAGCACAGACCTTGATTTAAAACACATATTCTTGTGTTTGTGGAACTTTTTACAAAACCAGCTACATTCAGTGGTCCTAATGTTCGTTTGTTTCCACTACAGTGGTTATTACCTCCATGTATATTTCCACTCCACAGTCATTCCACAGTGCATTCCACTATTGCAGTGCACTGCAGTGACACTTCAGCATTTTAAATAGAAGATATATTAATAACCATTAGAGCAGTTAAAAAGAGGTGCCATGTTTAAAATTCTTCTACTATAGGATATCTGCACCACAGTGACTTCTTGGGCAGCAGAGTAAGGATGCCTGACAGCGTCTATGCTAATGTTTTGTCAGGGGGTGAATGTGTGATCTTCACTTCTCTTTCTCAGGAAATTCGAGAACATCTACTTTGGCTGGGGTCACAAATACAGTCCAGAAAACCACATTCCTGCACTGCCCCCGCCAGCAGAAGCAGAATTCCCCAGTGAGCCAGGAATCACTGAGACGGTAGACCCCACAGTGGAAGAGGAAATGGCTTTCAAGGCTGCGCAGGAAGAAGCCTTAGCTGAAGCTGAGGAAGGGGAAGATGAGGAAGGGGAGGATGATTAAAATATGGAAGAAAACAGATTGTTTTAAAAGTTTGAGCATAAAAAGCATTTTCATAATGCAGTCATTTTTTTGCTGACCTCAAAAGAAATGCATTTGGAGCGTGCCTTCTTTTTTGATTTCTGTAGGCTTTTCTTTGCAGCTATCTTCCTCTCCTTCTCCACCCCTCAAACCTACCCACACTGGCATGAAGGCTTTTTCTGTTTGATTAAACAAACATAGTCTGCTTCCTAAAATGATACTGCTTTGAACTAAGAACTACCACCCACCAGATGCTCACACTGTTTTTCTAGCCCTCGCTTCAATACATATACACATTTTACTTAAATAAACCCTTTTAAAAATCCTTTTACAGTGTCGCTCTTATGTGTAAAAGTGTACTATTCAGATTCAGGAGGCAGCTTATTGAGGTACGGGCTGAGTGCACGGCAGTGGTACTGCTCATCATCGGCACTCACCACTGGGGCTGCACCTCCAATCCCGTGCTCAGTTTTGCGCCCCTCACTGCAAGAGACATGGAGATGCTCGAGCGCATCCAGAGAAGGGCAATGGAGCTAGGGAAGGGTCTGGAGCACAAGTCCTGTGAGGAGCGGCTGAGGGAGCTGGGGGTATTTAGCGTGGAGGAAAGGGGGCTCGGGGAAACCTCACCGTGTGTACAACTGCCTGACAGCAGGCTGTAGCCAGTGGGGGTTGGTCTCTTCTCCCAAGTTACAAGCGACATGACAACAGGAAACAGCCTCAGATTGCACCAGGGGAGGTTCATATGGCATATTAGGAAAAAATCCTTAATGAAAAGCGTTCTAAGCCTTGGAACGGCTGCCCAGGGGAGTGGGACACTCAGCATCCCTCCGGGTGTTTAAAAGACCGGCAGATGTGGATGAGAGGATAGCGTTGGGTTCCCTGACCGCTGCCATCAGGCGGGGGGGAGGAGGGTGTCGCGGGAGAGCTCGGGGCTGCTCAGCCGTCTGTTCCTGCCCATGCTTCCTTCGGCCGTCCCCCCAAACCTCCCCGCCAGCTTGTGCGAGTGGTGCGCTCCACGCACGGCTTGCGTCCCTCGCGGGCCAATAGGGAGCGGCTGCGGGCGCAGTTCAAACTGGGGCGGCGGTTGGGGCGGGTGTTCCGTGCTCCGGGCGCTCCCGGCCCCGTCCCTTGTCCCGGTTCCGCTCCTTGTCCCGGTTCCGCTCCCGCTCCTTCTGTCCCAGGCGGGCATGGCGGACGAGGGTGCCGTCACGGTGTGCGTGCGTGTGCGGCCGCTCATCGCCAGGTGGGCCGCCGGGCGGGCGGCAGGGGAGGCTCCCTCCGCACCGCTGGGTGCCGCCGTGCCTCCGCACCTGGGGCAGGGAGGCGGACGGGAGGGGTCCGGAGCGAGGGGCTGGCGAGAGCCGGGGAAAGGGGGTCGCGGTAAGGGGCCCGTGTTTTGGGAGGAGTCCTCGCCCAATAAAGGTAACACGGTATCTCTTCTTTTAGAGAAAATACCTCAGGAGATAAAGTGTCCCTGCACTGGAGAAGTGAGAATAATACTGTTTCCGACGTGAGTGGTACCAAAATATTTAGTTACGGTAAGAATGTGAAAGCAATTGTTTACTTAGATGCTTACGCGGAACTCTGCTACTATACTCTTGAACGTGTCGACTGTGGTGAATGCCCTGAGCTTCTTGGAATGTCCCCCAACCTTCCCAGCTTCGTAATCCCGAAGGAGTGTCACTGGGGCACGCAGGATTTCTGGTGTAGGCAGTACTGGCTTTTGTAGTAGGCTTTTGAGGTCAGCTTCCTGATGGACGTTGCTTTCTCTCTTCTGGTTCATGCCGTAGTGGCTTTGGAACACGTTTTTTGGATCTGAAATCCAGTTACAAATGGACTAAACAAGGGAGAAGGGTATGGGAGAACAGAGTCCCAAAAGTGACTGGTGTGAATTTTGGATCCTCATAACTAACTGGCTCCCTTTGAGTCTTCCTACTGATCGACTCTGCTTGCTAATATGAACGTAGCCACTACAAATATTTTTCCCAAGATACAGATTCAGTAAAAGCATGCACCAGGCTAGGAGTTTCACAATTAACCTGTCTTGTCAGGCTTACCGTCTTTGTAGATAAATTAGCCAAAACCTTTTAGGATTAAGTGGGATGACCGTTTAACTGTGTTTATCATTCTTAGGGTTTTTTTTACTTGTCTATCATCTGTGCATTGTGTCTTTCTTGATTTTGTGTTTAATATTTATTTTAAAACTAAATTTTAAAAGCTTGCATTAGTGGTGCTACAATGATATTTATCTTTGAATTAACCTGAAAACAATTATGCAAATTTATTGGATTTGAAATCAGCAATACTGAATGACAGCTTGTTTTGACTTGCAAGAGAGTGGATTCACATGCCTTTTTTTTGTTTTAAGATCGTGTCTTTCACTCAAGTGACAACACTCAGCAGTTGTATGATAGTGTAGCTGTTCCAATTATACAGTCAGCTGTGCGAGGCTATAATGGTAAGTTTTAAAACTTAAATCCTATTTTAAATCCTTTTCGTAACGCATTTCAGAGGTAGTTGGTAAAACTTTACCATCTTTCTAGGCACAATTTTTGCTTACGGACAGACTGCTTCAGGGAAGACTTACACAATGATGGGGAATGAAGATTCTGTGGGCATTATCCCTAAGGCAATTCAACATGTGTTCAAAATTATTTGTGAGGTGAGCAATCTTATTAAATTGAAGTGACTGAATGTTGTCATTATAATAACAAAAGACACTGACTCAAAAGGCTGGGTTTGCAGAATCTCTACTTTTACTACTATATCTACTTCTTTTATACACTGTTCTGATCCAGATGGATTAGATTGGTCACTTAATTAATACATTCTACTTGGGTAGCTAGCTCAACATGTTAGCAGAAGAAGATAAAAAGTAAGAAAGAACAGCACCTGCAGGTTGTTTAGACTGGAAGTTATTGTTTGGGCTAGGACATTTAGAGTCTCACAAGCAGATTCAAGAGAAAGTTGGTTTTCCCACTCTCTGATCAAGGTTGTGGGAACCACAACTGAAAGGACTAGTAATATTTGTGATGGTTACATAAAAGTTAATTTTAGTATCAAGAGGCTTATGAAGGAAACAAACTTATATTGGAATAAATGTTGCAGTTACTTTCGTAGCCTGGCAAAGATGAGTGTTTCAAACAAAAAGCTAATGGGACTCTATTAGTAGAAATCAGATCAGAACAAAACTGAGGAGAGTTCTTAACCTTCCAGATATGTTAAATGGATTACAAATAAAAATAGGTACTCACTTGTTAGTGTGGTAGATAAGATAATCTGAAGCTCTGTGTTTATTCTGCTATTTTAAAAGCCAAAAAAATTAAGAATTCCAGACTTTTTTTTAAGTAGGAAGAATATGACACTATATTTACTTATTTCAAGCTTACAAAAGAATTGCTAATTCCTCACTATTAATAAAAGTAAGGAGAAAAGTGTCCATTAAAACAGTGATTTCTAAAACATGATTTGCAGAGTGCTTTCTTCTGCCTTGAGGGTTTCAGGCAATTGTTACCAGTGAAGTGAAATGGTCACTGCTCCTTTAAGGAGGTGCAGCGTACCCTTAGAGGGTTTATAGAAGTAACCACAGGCAAGAAAATTTTCCTTGAGTCCATTGTTTGCAGCCTTTCCTCACCCCAGCATTCTCTGCCAAGGAGGCAGGGGAAGAAGCAGCAGCAAAGTGAAGACAAGGTACGCAGAGAGGAAAGAGCCTAAGCAGAAGGAAATTGGTTATGGACATGCCATTTAAGTAGGAGAACTTAAAACCACTTAAAAGTGGTATACCATTAATGCAGCTGGAAAGAGGTGGGATAGAAGAAAAAATACTCTGAATTGGTAGATGCTGATGTACAGGAAAGAAATCTGTGGAACAATATCCAAACCTTTATCTCCAATTTAAGATAACTTGTATTAAAAGATGTCCATCAGTTAGTCTGGTTTTTGTTTGTGTTTTTTTTTTCCCTGTCAACATTAGATTCCAGATAGAGAATTCCTGCTGAGGGTTTCTTACATGGAAATCTACAATGAAACAATTACTGATTTGCTTTGCGATAATAGGAAAAAGAAACCTCTGGGAATTCGTGAGGATGTTAATGTAAGTGGATGTTATGTATAAGTATTGTATCTGCTTGGAGCAAAAGAAGTTGGGGAAAAAACCTTCAGAAGCATCCAGTGGAAAACTTTTCTGGAACAGACTGTGTAATGGTATCTTCAGCATTAGCCAGAAGGACATTGGATGCAGTAGAATAACATCAGTCACTTTGGGCTTGCTATTTCTAGTTCATCTTTATAAATCTTTGCAAAAGTAGACTTAATTCTCAAGGTTTCCAGGATGGTATATTTTATTTAACTTTGACAGTAAAGTCTCAAGAATTGTTTAGCTAATGACACTTCTACAAACATGATGTTAGGCTCCATGTGTTACAAGTTTCTGACAGATATATAGAGTTACTTTAATATCATCTTCATATGATCTACCAAGTAGATACACTTTTCTTCTACTGTGATCATAGAATAACCATGAGTCTAGAACTATTGAGTAAGATGATCACTATAGAAAAAGAAATCTGTATTAACACAATCTTCAGTTTCTTTATATTAGGTTTTGTAGGAAATAATAAAAATTGTTGGTTTGGGTTTTGGGGTGTTTTTTTTTCCTTCAGTTCCCTTAAAGGGTCATGATTTTGGAACATAGGAAGAAAGGAAATTTACCAGTTGTATGACTATGTCCTTATAAGAGTTACTGAGAAATATACTCCTAAATTCCCTCAGAAAATGTCAAGAAGGGTATTTCACACAGCCCTTCTTTTTCTACGAAACTTTCTAGATCTGTTGTGTGATTCTTGTGCCCTTAGGCCACAATTTTGGTCAAAGTCTAAACTTTACCCATCCCTTGAGTTTGGAGTAAAAAGATAATCAGCTGTTGAATAAATACCATAATAATTGTTGATAATGTTAACTTTATGCATTGAAATGTGTTTTGGAGTTCAGTAAAATTTATTACTGTATTTATTCTGTAGAGGAATACATATGTAGAAGATCTGATTGAAGAAGTGGTGGTTGCCCCAGAACAAGTTATGGAATGGATCAGAAAAGGAGAAAGTAAGTATTTAGACATGGTCAGCCGATAACTTAAAAAGGTGTTGGTTAATCAGGTATATTTAGAACCATGGGGCATCCCTTTGGGTCTATATACATAAACCAAAGCTCTTCGGAATGTTTTAAAATTGTGCTTTTTTGTCTGTTAATCTCCAGTTTATCAGATTATAAGCAGAAGTATTCTAATATTTTTTTTGACAGGAAATCGCCATTATGGAGAAACAAAAATGAATGAACACAGCAGCCGTTCTCACACTATCTTCAGAATGGTGAGAACTGCTTCACTGCTGGGAGTGGTTTTAGTGTTTTCAGAGTAACAAAAACTTCACTGCACTTCATTGCATTTCTAGATCATTGAAAGCAGAGAGCGAAGTGACCCTGCAAATGCAAACTGTGATGGAGCAGTCATGGTTTCCCACTTGGTAAATGTCTATTTAATACCTTCTTGGAGTACAGGTTGACTAGAAAATTTGATGTTACTGCTTCTTTTAGAGACTAATGGTACTTCGTAATGACTTAGGAGAATTCTTTGTTGTTAACTCTGACAGGTGTTTCTTAAGTATAGAGGGACACTCCTGTGGCATTATCTGGAGCCGATGTTCCCACCAGAGGGAATTCTATGTGAGAATAATTCATGCCGGATTGGGGAGTGTTATGACCTTCTAGGAGCATAAGGGACTACATCAGAGTGCTCTTGCATTTTGTTAAATATATCTTCCCTACAATTGTTTCTGACCGCTGACAAGTCCAGTGAAATAATTTGAAAAATGGTTAACCCTAAGACTTCCCTTATCCTCAAATTTAATTGTTGTTAAGAGAACTATGGCCTACATCTGCAATGGCCAAAAGATGCATTTTTTTTTTCAGAAGCAACCCCACTTAGCATCTTTTTGGTGGATTACTGGTATATGAAATACCATAAACTGGAGGGAATACCACTGAACATCTCTAGGGAAGTGTTAAGGTTTCAGAAGCCTTTTCTACAGCCTTTCCTTGATTCTCAGAAAACGATCTGAAAGAACTGCAGGAATGAAACCAATGTGAAACTATTTGAGCCTGCTAAAATCTGATGAGCACTTACTCAGAATTCAAAATAGCATTAAGTTAATCATATGCATTGTGGAAAGAACTTTTTGTTCTGGCTTCAAGTGTGAAAGCTCTGGGATCTGAGTGTAAACACTGCTCATGCACTATCTCAACAAACTAATACCTACTTTTTGTGCTTACCATAACATGAGGGTATCCACTCTTCCTACACCATCCCCCTCTGCCCCGTTGCAACTCCAGCTGACTTTAGAGTAACCTTGAGTAACAGGGGTGAGGGGAGTGGGCTTTTGGCCCTCTTGGTCTGTTGCTGCTTGGTGGGGTTAGTACAGGATTTTATTCCTCTGAAGGAAAAATCAATTAAAGTGAGGGCTACTTGATCAGGCAAATCATTATGGAATGCTGTAATGTTCTAGTTGGCTTTGAACCAGGTTCAGAGTGAGGCTTTTCCTCCGTTAGTTAATTTCTTTTCCTTATCTCCACAATGATAGGCAAGGAGAGGCATACAGCCAGCTTAGGACAGGACACTGGGTAGTCTCAAGTAGGCTCTTCCCTGTGAAAGATTCCTACAGCTGGAGTTAGTAGTTAAAACTTTGGTACTGAGAAACTGTGTTTATGTTTTTTGTGACCGAGGATAGAGGTTGTTGCACTGCAAGTTTGAAACACTATTTGGAGTGGAATAATAGAGTTCCTACAAACTTACTCCACGTCCTTATGTACCTTTGAAAGTGCTGGTTGTGTGTAGTAGCTATGCATTAATTCCAGTAATGATAGTCCCTTTGCTTTTTTTTTTGAAGCTTAACTTTAAATTTTTAGAAGAGATTTAGAATTACATGGACTTATAGTAAATTGCCTCAGAACTAACCTGTGAAATTGAATGCATTTGCAGAACTTGGTAGATCTGGCAGGCAGTGAAAGAGCTAGTCAAACAGGATCTGAAGGTGAGTGTTAAATGAGGCTCCACTGACAACAACTTCTGTTAATTAACCCCTATATGAAACTATGATAGAAAGGAAATTATTTGATCCACAAGTAACATGTTGTGTTACTTACTGTTTGTAAGAAAGGCCTTTTCCCCTTGGTAAAACAGGATCTATTTAGGAAAATACTGTAAATGCTATGAAGTGCAAACAATTAAGTAGTAATATGCCTTTTCTAGAATTGCAGGCCAAGCAACAGTCCTGCACTGAACTAATACAATGGAGATGACTCAGTGAAGATGCACCTGTAATAACAAAATCACAAGAAGCTTTTTAGGGACTTGTGTGAAAAGGTGAAGAGTGAATAGATGGCTCACTCCTCAGTTCAGAGGAAGCTCATCTGTTAACAGTGACAGCATGAAGCTGCACAAAAGTGCTTTGATCAGGAAAGAGTGATCTGAGAGGAACACAAGTAATAGTTTTCTCTTACAAAGAGTGACTAACCTAAAACTTGTGTCATAGATGGGTTTGTTATATGTGTAATTGTGGGCATTTGCAAAATTTAAACAGGAAGCAAAATTGTAGTTCTTATGGCCTCAGATGCTTACTATGTAAAGGTTCTAAATGTTTGTTTTTAGTTGCTGTTTTATTTCAACGCATTTTGGCTATCATAAAGGATTGGGTACTGCCTGCTGATGGGTCAACAGTGCATTGTGGCACTTAAGGTTTAATTCTTGGACAATCAATCCCTCTGAGCATTACATAGCACAAAAGCTTGACAGATTGAAAACTTATCTTAATATTGTTTTAAATTTAAAATAATAATAATAAAATGTGTGGTACCTAGGTGTTCGACTGAAGGAAGGCTGCAATATAAATCGGAGCTTGTTCATTCTGGGTCAAGTTATCAAAAAACTTTGTGATGACCCTTCTGGGTAAGCAGCTGTTTTCACACCTGTTATAAGGCACTGTTAAACTAAGGAATTAATATCCTTTATTTATAATCTTATGTAGGTAACTGTTTCAAATAACCTATTACCTCTAGAAAATGTATTTACCGTGTTTATGCAGAAATCTGACATTTTTTGTTGTTGCCTCTTTTTTGTTAGCTTCATAAATTACAGAGACAGCAAGCTGACTCGAATTCTGCAGAACTCCCTTGGAGGAAATGCTAAAACAGTTATTATTTGTACAATTACTCCTGTTTCTTTTGATGAGACACTCAGCACTCTTCAGGTAAAGCTCAACTCTTCTTCAGCACTAGTCATCGTAGACAGGTTTGAGGGGTGGAAAATGTAATCTGCTGGTTCTTTAACGACTTGGATGTTCTGAAAGGCTTCTGTAAACACAGAAATATGTTTTTGTATACAGAATCTTTTCCCACTCATCTTGTGCTAGGTTGTCTACCTAGAGCTTTTTGGAAGTTGGAACAAAGCTTCCTCTCTCACTTTGCAGGCAGGACATAACCACTCTTATCTCATTTGCCTTTTCCGAACATAGTTAGAGAAGTCTTTGCTAGCACAAGATGTTAGGCACTACAGGAATTGAACTGTTAATAAACAGTATATATTCTTAAGGTAGGACTGTCTCCCTTTTTGATTACCTTTTGAGCTTTTTATTAAATAAAAAATAACTTGGGATATTCTTACTTAAATGTTATGCTTCATGTTTTAGGTATTAATATCAAACAATGAAAACCTCACCTTTTCAAAGCTTAGAATACATTAAAAATAGGCGAATTCAAATATTTGTGTCCTATTATATGTTGTTCTTTATCTAATAAATTCTCCCTTTAATTCTGTTGGGAAATGTGGAACAAAATAAGTATTTTTAGATATTTGTTCTTCAACTATTGTCCATGAAAGTCTGTCCTTCCAGTTTGCCAATACAGCTAAAGGAATGAAGAATACACCAAAAGTCAATGAAGTACTTGATGATGATGCCCTCCTGAAGAGATACCGCAAAGAAATTCTGGATTTGAAAAAGCAGCTGGAAGAAGTATGTAATAAACTCAAATAAATCAATCCTTAGTACTGATAGCTATTTGGACACCAGCTGTTTTCAACCAGAAGCAGTTAAATTTGGAGGTATAGGTGAAGTCATTAAAATGATATCTGCCATTTTTATTGAGAGAATAAAAATTGAATAGGTAATGAATACTCTTGAACAGCTAATTTTCATTAGTTGTCAACATATTTGTGTGCAAGCTAAGGCTGAATGAGAGAAACTGACAACTGTTAATTGGATGCACCTAATCAGTAGGTTTACATAATTAAGAAATAGAAATTTGTGATGCCCTATGGCACACTTTAACTGATCAAAAGAAACAATTCATATAATTAATTAATCTAAGAAGTGATTGAATGTCTGTTAAGTTCCCAACTTCATATTATTTCCTCTCTTACTGATGTCTAACTTCAGTATGAGTTGCAGGAAGTTGCAACTGCATGAATATCACTGGCAAAACTTAGGTCATGTATAGATGGAAGTTGCATTTAGAAAATGAATAATAGTAACTTGTCACCAAACAATGTCGTCTCTGTTTTTCCCTCTCTAAAAATCTATGGAGCCGTGGAACAATCTCGCAAGTCTTGTTAGACCACAGATGATAAAACACAAAGCACAGGAAAATAACAATGCTGAACATACTGTTTTAGTGCATTAAATCAAAGAATGCACTTTTTTTTTTACTGCATATCATAAATATTCTTAGAGAATTTTTAGAAAAATTATGTCTTATTTTTAATGATAATGAATTTGCAACATGAGCTTGGGAGTATGTTTCCTATCTTCTGTGATAGCAGGTAGTGAGTTATATTTGGAAGAATGCTTTTTTATACCTAGAAAAATCTGAGGTTGTATTGTTTCTGGGAGTTTTGACCACTTTTAAATACTAAGTCTAGAGTCAAATTGTAGACTAAACTGTCAGTTTCATTATTAAAGATTAAAGATTTCTCTTCCAGACTTAAAGGAGTATATGTGTGTAGTTGTTTTTAAGTATCAGTAATTGTGTATCTTCTGTAGGAGTTGTTTCTGCTCTTAAGATGTCAGTTTGATTAATGTTCTCTTTATGGAAGGTGTCTTCAAAAACTCAGATTCATGCAATGGAAAAGGACCAACTGGCCCAGCTGTTGGAAGAAAAAAATTCCCTTCAAAAAGTACAGGAGGACAGAATACGAAACTTAACTGAGATGCTGGTGACTTCTGCTTCCTTTGCCTCAAAACAAAATGTTAAAGTAAGCACCTGTTCCAGATCTCACCTGATACCTTTTGCAAAGTATTTCAGAGTTAACATTACATACATAGGTTTATATTGATAATGAAGAGTAAGTATGATGGGCAATTTTCACTTTTTCATATTTTTGAAGGGCTAACTTTTAAATTAATTTCTGTCAATTCAGTATTGCCTTGTGGTGAAGAGACTGCAGGGACTATTTTGCTTTCCAACTAATTTTGAGGAAACTGCAAAATACTGTCTAGTTAACTGCTGATACAGATACTGATACAGAACTAGCCTGAGGCAGCATTTACTCTCTGCCTAGTGGTTTGGTTTTATCACTTTTTCTGTAAATACTTTTTTATAGGTCAAGAGAAAAAGAAGAGTTACTTGGGCTCCTGGTAAAATAAACCAGGGAAATGTGAGCTTTTTTGAAGACTTTGAAAATGGAATGACAACTGAAACAAAAAAAATTAAGTTGTCTCTGCCAGCAGTACCAGATGTGGAGGATTGTAAGTAACTAGATGGTCTTTGAGGTCCTTTCCAACCCAGACCATTATATAGTCAATTTAATTTTCTTTTACATTTCTGATAAATAACCTTGCAAGCATTGCATGATGTTTCCCATAGGGAGTAAGTTGATCCTTCGATAGCACAAATTGAAAAAAAATTAACAAGACTCTAAGTGTTGTTGTACACACTTGTCAATGAAAAGTGCTTCTACCACCCCAACTTCCCTAGATATTGAGCTTTTAATTCTTAAAAACAAAGGAGAGAGCTGTGAAGTAAATGGCAGGGTCTATGAACACTTGCCATGCAGCATACCCACACCCCCTCGTTTTTTGGGAAAGTGTCTTTTAACATAGACTATCTATTTCAACCCATGTTCTCTCCCCAAAAATTGAGAGGTATGTGTGTAAAATCCCCAAATCCTCAACAAGAATAGGAAGTCATTACTCAAAGATCAGCTTGAGACAGAAAAATTCAAGAATTCAGAAGAGGAGTGAACTGAAAATTGAAAAAGAAATTTTCTAAGAAAATTGAACTTAGACAAGAGGACAATCTAGCAGTATTGTTGCTGAATTACATCTTACATCCTTATTACCTCTCCTGTCAACCATGTGTTTGGTTATAAGTGGGTTGTTCTGGGCTTTTTTTTTCTGGATGAGGGTAGGGTGCTTTTTTTCCTTCAGTCTTGCAGGTTAGTGTTGAGTGGTTCTTTCCTTGACACTCAAACTTTTCCTAGTCTGTAATTAAGTATATATTCTGGATTTAGTTTAGACTTCATTAACTTGTGATAAGATGGTCAGCATAAGCATAGGGATTGGACTTCAGTGGTGTTCCCTTTCATAACAGAAAATCATGAGAGTCAGAAGTCTTACTCAGTGTGCTGTGTTTCTGCCATTGAATGATTGTTGCCAATGTGGTAAAATGATTTTATGAGAAAATTCTTGATGCTCAGTTTAAAATCTACTGGTACTTTTGTTAATACACCTTTCTTTTCAGCTACCTTAGAGAATTCTGGGTATGACAGCCATTGCCTGATGGTTCCTGATCAAATTTCAGAAGCAGAATGGATTGCTGGTCCTAACATGAATTGGGTAACATCATAATCTATTTTGACTTTCTGATACCGCACATATGCATAATGTGCTTCTCAGTAAGATCAGACTTACTTTTCTGTAGAACACCAGTATTCTGTGTCTGCAGAATTATTGAAACTGGTTAGAAAGTCTCTTGGAGATATCTGTGAAGCTGTGGTATGGTTCTGTGCTTCTATGGGTTTGTAGCAAATGATCCAGTTGGCTTTGGTCTTTAAACAGGATTAGCTGTGTGAAAAGACAAGCAGCAAGGGATATAATACTCCACTTGCTTGATCTCATAGATCTGCTAACTGAGAGTGTTTCTTTTTCTAGACACAGAAAGACTTTGAAGAATCTGTGCAACTCTGTGAAGCATTAGCACTGGAAAAGGTAGGTCTGTTCTGAATTTTCTAGAAATAAGGCTGACATTGCAGCAGCAGCTTCTGAAGTTTCTTGTGCCACTTTTTCAGGATATCGCTGTAAATGAGGTCAATGTCCTGCAAGCTAACTTCAATAACCTAGTGCTGGAAAATGAGCAGCTGAAATCAGAACTAAATGAAATGAAAGAGAGACTGAAGGAGAAAACAGAAATAGATGAATTTGAAGCACTGGAAAAGCAAACACAGAAAGATCATGAGGTAAGGTGCACTGAAATAGAGAGATATGAATTCTCTATGCTCAAATGCTTTCTAGAGTTTATTCAGTGTACATAGCCTTGAATGTTGATTCACAAACAGATAGTGTTATAAGCTACATTCAGCAACAGAATTAGTGAACCCAGGATTTAAACTGGATTTCCTTGGAG
>VWZV01015664.1:15321-26817 GCA_013397155.1 Irena cyanogastra
AAAGGGGAAAGAAAAGGGGAAAGAAAAGGGAACCCCAGCCCTGTGTGGGCCCGATCCCAATCCCGATCCCGACCCCGATCCGCAGGGACTGTCCTGCCCGAGCAGCAGGAGAGGAAGAGGAGGAGGAGGAGGGCGAAGGCTGGGGCTGGAGGTACCTGGGTGGGAAGCAGAGGAGGAATCCAGGAGGAGGAGCGGGAGGACGGACGCCCGCGGGAAGAGGAAGAGGAACTGGGAAGGGCCGGGAGGAGGAAAATCCAGCGGCCGGGGGGGAAGGAAATAAAGGAAATAAATGAGGGAAATAAACGAAGGGAATCAATAAATCCAATAAAGGAAAAGGGGGGAAAGGGAGGGAGGGAAAGGAAAGGAATGAAGGGAGAGAAGAGAGGAAATGGGAAAAGGAAGGAAGGGGGAAAAGGAAGGGAATAAAGGAAGAGAATAAAGGAAGGGAATAAAGGGGAAAAAGGATAACAGAACAGGGAAAAGAACGGAGTAAAGGGGAAATGGAATGGAATTCAGGAAAGGGAAAAGGAAGGGAGAAAAGGAAAGGAATAAAGGAAGAGAATAAAGGAGAAAAGGGATAACAGAACAGGGAAAAAAAGTGAATAAAGGGGAAATGGAAGGGAATTCAGGAAAGGGAAAAGGAAGGGAGTAAAGGCAGGGAAGGAGGAAGGGAATAAAGAGAAAAGGCAGGGAATGAAGGAAGGAAGAAAAGGAAGGGAATAAAGGGAAACGGAAGGGAATAAAGGCAGGGAAGGAAGAAGGGAATACAGGAAGGGCCCCGAGGAAGCCGGCAGCGCGACCTCAGCGGAGCCAGGCCCCACTTCCCCTGTCCCCAAGCCAAGCAGAGCAGCAGCCAGGCAGATCCCAGGGCAGATCCCAGATCCCAGGGCAGATCCCAGATCCCAGGGCAGATCCCAGGCAGATCCCAGACCCCAGGGCAGCCTCGGGAAGGGCGCGGGGCTCTCCGGGGCCGGGCTCACCTTCTGGGCCCCGGAGAAGGCGTGGTAGAAGCTGGACACGTAGGTCATGATGGCCTTCTCGTCGGGCCGCAGCGTGCCCACGATATCTGCCCGGGGAGAGCAGAGCACAGGCACAGCTCCAGAGCCATCCCGGGCCCGGCGGGCGGGAAGCGTTCCCGGGGTCGGGATCCCCCCGGGCTGGCTCACGGGGGGTCTGTCCTGCCCGGTCCCGTCCCCCAACCCCCGCGAGCCACAGAGGCTTCCTGGAGCCTTGGCCCGCCCTGCACGTGGATCTTCCGTGGGTTTCCCATGGATTTCTGTGGATTTCTGTGGAATCCCGTGGATTTCCATTAATTTCCCACGGATTCCCACAAATTTACCGTGGATTTCCAACGGATATCCACAAATTTCCCATGGACTTCTGTGGATTTCCGTGGAATCCCGCGGATTTCTATTAATTTCTCACGGATTCCCACAAATTTACCATGGATTTCCATGGATTCACACCAATTTCCCATGGATTCCACGGAAATTCATGGATTCCCACTAATTTCCCATGGACTTCTGTGGATTTCCGTGGAATCCCGCGGATTTCTATTAATTTCGCACGGATTCCCACAAATTTACCGTGGATTTCCAACGGATATCCACAAATTTCCCATGGACTTCTGTGGATTTCCGTGGAATCCCGTGGATTTCCATTAACTTCCCATGGATTCCCACCAATTTACCATGGATTCCTGTGGATTCCCATGGATTTCCACCAATTTACCATGGATTTCCATTAATTTCCCACGGATTCCCATCAATTTCCTATGGATTTCCATGGATTCCCACCAATTTCCCATGGATTCCCATGGATTTCCCATGGATTCCCATGGATTTCCCATGGATTCCTGTGGATTTCCATGGATTTCCACCAATTTCCCATGGATTCCTGTGGATTTCCATGGAATCCCGTGGATTCCCCGTTGATTCCCCAGGAATTCGGGAATTCCAGGCGGATTTAACCCCTCGTGAGCCAGCTGGGGGTGGTCCCGGAGCCCTCCCACCCCCCCCCAGCGACAGCGGCCGCGGCTGGAAGAGAAGCGGGCGTGAGAGCGGAGAGAGAATTCCAGAGGGGCGGATCCGGGGGAAGGTTCCGGAAGGGCGGATCCGGAGGAAGATTCCGGAGGCTCCCGGTACCTTCTGGGCCCCGGAGAAGGCGTGGTAGAAGCTGGACACGTAGGTCATGATGGCCTTCTCGTCCGGCCGCGCCGTGTTGACGATGTCTGCAAGGAACCGCACGGGTTAAACCGGGAGCGCGCCGGGAGCAAACCGGGAAGGGAGCGGGGCCGGGGCCTCTCCCGGCCGGAATTCCACTGCCAGGGCCCCAAATCCTGGGGAAATCCACCCGGGCGGGCACGGGGTGGTGCTGAACGGGGAAAGCCAGGGTTAGGTCGGCGTGGGTCCTGGAATTGAGGGGTTGTGGGGTCCTGGAAAAGTGAAATCTGAGAATTGTGGGATCCTAGAAGGAGGGAATGTCACATTTGTGGGATCCTGGAACGATGAAATCCGAGAATCGTGGGATGCTAGAAGAAGGGAATGTCAGATTTGTGGGGTCCTGGGATCCTGGAATAAATAAATCTGAGAATTATGGGATGCTAGAAGAAGGGAACGTCAGATTTGTGGGGTCCTGGAATCCTGGAATAATGAAATCTGAGAATTTTGGGATCCTAGAAGAAGAGAATCCCAGACTTGTGGGATCCTGGAATCGTGGGGTCCTGGGATCCTGGAGTCCTGGAAAAATGAAACCCGAGGGTTATGGGATCCTAGAAGAAGAGAATCCCAGACTCATAGGATGCTGGAATTGTGGAGTCCTGGAATAATGAAATCCTGCAACTACGGGATCCTAGAAGAAAGAAATCCCACATTTATGGGATGCTGGAATTGTGGGATTGCACAACTGTGGAGTCCTGAGAGTTCTGCAGCCCTGGAATTACAGACCGTGTAATCAAAGAACTATGGAACCCCGAGGATCCCAAATCCTGGCTGAATGCACCTGGACAGGTGGGAATCGGGGCTGGACAGGAGAAACCCAGGTTAGATCAGGGATCCCTGCGAGGAAATTCCCGTGCAGGGCCTGGAAGAGATCCCGGGATCCCGCGGATCCTGGAACCCCGCGCTTACCCTCGGCGTCCAGCATCTTGGGGATGTCCAGGTACTTCTCGGCCACCTCGAAGGCGTTGTTGAGGTTGGTGACGGGATCGTCCTGCGGGGGAGGAGAGGCTCCGTGGGCCGGGAATTCCCGGAATTCCGGGAGTTTCCATGGGGGGAAAGGCGGGGATTTACCTTCCGGAGCTTGTCGTACTCGATCAGCTCCGGGCGGTGCCGGTGGATGAGGGCGTTGAAGGCCAGCCCGTCCTTCCAGCTGTGGGAAAATGGGGATCAGATCCCGGGAATCCGCGGGGAAAATGGGGATTGGATCCTGGGAATCCACAGGGGAAATTGGGATTGGATCCTGGGAATCCGCAGGGGAAATGGGGATCAGATCCTGGGAATCCACGGGGAAAATGGGGATCAGATCCTAGGAATGCGCAGAGGAAAATGGGGATCGGATCCCAGGAATGCGTGGGGAAAACGGGGATCAGATCCTGGGAATACGTAGGGGAAATGGGGATCAGATTCTGGGAATCCGCAGGGAAAATGGGGATCAGATTCTGTGAATCCACAGGGAAAATGGGGATCAGATCCCAGGAATCCGCAGGGAAAATGGAGATCGGATTCTGGGAATCTGCAGGGAAAACGGGGATCAGATCCCAGGAATCTGCAGGGAAAATGGGGATCAGATTCTGTGAATCCGCAGGGAAAATGGGGATCAGATCCCAGGAATCCGCAGGGAAAATGGAGATTGGATTCTGGGAATCCGCAGGGAAAATGGGGATCGGATCCTGGGAATCTGCAGGGAAAACGGGGATCAGATCCCAGGAATCCGCAGGAATTTGGGAATTCTGACCCTGCCTGAGCCCAGCCCGCCCTGGGGACGGGGAAGGGAAGAGGAAGAGGAAGGAGCAGGACCTGATGTGGAAGTTCTGGACGTTGACGTTCTTGTACGGAGCCGTTTTCCGCTGGCACCAGAGCAGGAGCCCCTCCTTGGCCGAGGTCTCTGCGGGAGCAGGGATCGGGGATCGGGGTGGATCCCACACTCCCAGGAGCAGATCCCAGGATCCCAGGAGCGGATCCCACCCCGGTACCTTCCACGGAGATGTCCTGGATGGCGAAGCGCAGGATGATCGTCCAGATCATCCCCAGCGTCATCTTGGCGTTCCCGTCCACGATCTCTGCAGGGGAAAGGCCCAGGGAATGGATCCAGGTGGGAATTCCCAAGGCAGGGCCGGGGCGTTGTGGGATCCTGGAACTTGGGGGGTTCCCACAACGGCGGAGTCAAAAAACTGTGGGATCCCAAAATTAATGGATCCCGTATCAGGGAATCCCACAGTGATGGGATCACGGGGTCTGGGGACGGTGGGATCCTGGATTTACGGAGCCTTAGGACACAAAGTTCTGGAATTACGGGACCCAAACATCACGGAACGCCAGGATTAGGGGATGCTGGGTGTGTGGGATTGCAGAACTGGAATTACAGACCCCGCTCACTACAGAACCATGGAACCCTGGGATTTATGGAACTGCCGGGGCTGGAAAAGACCTCGAGAGCCACGGAGAGAGAAATCCCACAGGGGAAGGAAGCGGGCAGGAATTCCGGGCTCCCCGTCCTCATCCCACATTCCCAAGGCTGCCTCCGGCTGCCCCAGCCCTTGTTTTTTGGGAATTCCTGGGACGGGGGCGGGCGGTGCCGGGCGTCTCCCGGCGGCGGGGCCGGTCAGGACTCGCTCGGCTCCGGGCACGCGGAGCTCTCCCGAGGTTTGATCCCAACAAACCGGCCCGGCCGGAGCAGCTGCCAGCCCGGCCCGCCCGGCCCCGGGGGGATCCCGCGGGAATGGTCCCAGATCCCGCTGGGAACGGTCCCAGATCCCACAGGAAATGGCCCCGGATCCCGCTGGGAACAGTCACAGATCCCACAGGAAATGGTCCCGGATCCCGCTGGGAACGGTCCCAGATCCCACAGGAAATGGTCCCAGATCCCGCTGGGAACGGTCCCAGATCCCACAGGGAACGGTCCCAGATCCCGCTGGGAACGGTCCCAGATCCCACAGGGAATGGTCCCAGATCCCGCTGGGAACGGTCCCAGATCCCACAGGGAATGGTCCCGGATCCCGCTGGGAACGGTCCCAGATCCCACAGGGAATGGTCCCAGATCCCGCTGGGAACGGTCCCAGATCCCACAGGGAACGGTCCCAGATCCCGCCGGGAACGGTCCCAGATCCCGCCGGGAACGGTCCCAGATCCCGCCGGGAATGGTCCCAGATCCCGCAGGGAATGGTCCCAGATCCCGCTGGGAACGGTCCCAATCCCACAGGGAATGGCCCCGGATCCCGCTGGGAATGGTCGCAATCCCGCGAGGAACGATCCCAGATCCCGCTGGGAACAGTCTGGGATCCCGCTGGGAACAGTGCCAACCCCACAGGGAATGATCCCAGATCCCGCTGGGAACGGTCCTGGATCCCACAGGGAATGGTCCCAATCCCGCAGGGAATGATCCCAGATCCTGCTGGGAACGGTCCCAATCCCACAGGGAATGATCCCAATCTCACAGGGAACGGTCCCGGATCCCACAGAGATAATCCCATCAAAAACCGCAGTTTGGGTTAGCATTAAAGGGTTTGGGAAAAGGTTTTAAACCCCTCAAAATCCCAATTTTGGCCTAAAAGGGGCAAATCCCGGTGGATCCCATTGGATCCCAGCGGATCCCGAGGCAGGGCCTCACCCTCGGCGCCGATGGAGACGAGCTTGACGCCTTTGCTGGCGATGAAGTCCAGGGCCTTGTTGACGTTGTTGATCTTGTGCACCCTCATCTTACCTCGCTCCGGCTTCGGGAGCCGCTCCCCTGCAACGGGATCGGGGTCAGGACTAAAGGGTTTGGGTCAGGACTAAAGGGTTGGGGTCAGGACTAAAGGTTCTGGGCCAAAGTTAAAGGGTTTGGGTCAGGATTAAAGGATCTGGGTCAGGGCTAAAGGGTATGGGCCAAGGTTAAAGGGTTTGGGCCAGGACTGAAGGGTTTGGGTCAAGTTTAAAAGTGTTTGGGGTAACTTTAGCACTTTGTGCCCAGCCTGGAGGCTTTGGGCTCAGTTTGGGGGGTTTGGGGCTCAGTTTGGGGGGTTTTTAGTCCCAGTTTAAGGATTCTGGGCCCAGGCCTGACCTGAGATGACCTCGAGCAGCAGCATCAGCTTGAGCCCGTCGCGGAAATCCTCGTCGATGTTCTCGATCTGCGTGCCGGCTTTGCGCAGGTGGGAGTTGCACCAGGCCGTGAACGTCTGCGGGGCCACGGGCGGGGTTTGGGGGGAAACGGGGACCTCGGGGGCCTGGGGATTCCTCATCCCCCCAGGAACGGTCCCACAGATCCCACTGGGAATGGTCCCATTGATCCCAGCAGGAACGATCCTGAGTTATTGATCCCACTGGGAATGACCCCACTGATCCCACTGGGAATGGTCCCATTGATCCCAGCAGGAACGATCCTGAGTTATTGATCCCACTGGGAATGACCCCAGGTTATTGATCCCAGGAAGAATGACCCAACAGATCCCACTGGGAATGGTCCCATTGATCCCAGCAGGAATGACCCCGTGTTATTGATCCCACTGGGAATGACCCCACTGATCCCAGCAGGAATGATCCCGAGTTATTGATCCCAGCAGGAATGACCTCACTGATCCCAGCAGGAATGACCCCATTGATCCCAGCAGGAATGACCCCGGGTTATTGATCCCAGCAGGAATGACCTCACTGATCCCAGCAGGAATGACCCCGGGCTATTGATCCCAGCAGGAATGATCCCATTGATCCCAGCAGGAATGACCCCGCCGGGAATGACCTCACTGATCCCAGCAGGAATGACCCCGCCGGGAATGACCCCAGTGATCCCAGCAGGAATGACCCCGGGCTATTGATCCCAGCAGGAATGACCCCGAGCCTTTCATCCCCCGGCAACGCCCGATCCCACAACCCCCAGCTCCAGTTATTGGTGGAGCTGGGATGGCTCCACCCCAAAATCCGCTCGTAGGGCTCGGTTTTGGGATCAGGAACTTCCTCCGGACGGCTCCCTGCCCGCTGCAGCCCCGAGATCCAGCCCCAAAGCCAGGGAGCCCCGGGATGAGCCCCCCGCGATCCGGGAACGCCCCGGTGCGATGCCGGTGCTGGGGCGGCTCCGGGCGGCGCCGGGACTTTGGCCCGTGCCAGGCCCGCACATGCCTGTGCCAGGCGCGGCCGGGCGCGGCCCCGCGGGCACCGACACGCACCGCGGGCCCTGAGTCACCGCGGCCCGCCAGATCCCGGAAAAAGCCCGGAAAAATCCGCTCGGGGAGCTCCTTCCCGGCCCCGCAGCCCGGCGGTGCCCAGGGCTCAGCGGCGCGCCTGGAAAAGCCCAAAATCCCGCCCCAAAATCCCGCCCCGAGCGCTCCTTTCCTGCCCAGAACCGGGAAATCGCCGCCGAATCCCGGCACTTTCCGTGCCCGGGAACCCTCGGGGGTCCCGCTGGGTCCGGGGCGGCCCCGCAGCCCCAAAGCCGAGGGTTTTCCCCCAAAATGAGGGGTTCGGGTGGACGGCGGGGGGATCCGGGGAGGGGCAGCGGGGCCGCTGGAATCCGGGACGAATCCCGCCTGTGGCGACCCCCCCCCGGCGCGTTCCGGCCACAAATAACCATCCCAAAAATGCCTAAAAAAGGAGATTCCGCACGGGCCTCTGGAATTTCCTTCCCACGGAACCGCTGGAAAAGCGTTTTCCAGGCATTGTGTCAGGGACGGCCGGAGCCGGGACCCCTCCCCTGCCCGCCCGGAACCCGGGCAAACACCGAGCCCACCCCCAAATCCCGGGATTTCGGGGCTGGGGAAAGGGGCCTGGCCCCATTTCACCTCTACTCGCCTCCAGTTTTCCATGGAAAGCGTTGGAAAGCGGCGGCAGGGAGGAAAATCCACCTCGTTCCTCCCCAGAATCTGGGATTCCAGAGCTGGAAGATGCGTTCACCCCGAAGATTTTGGGATTTCGGGGCTGGGAAAGGAGCTTATCCCACTTTTCATCCCTCTTTTTATCCCACTTCTCACCCCTCTTTTCCTCTGTCTGTCCATGAAAACAAGAGGCAGGGAGGAAAAGCTGCCTCCTCTTCCTCCTTCCCACAGAAAAATTGGGAATTTCAGGCCTGGAAAATGCATTTTTCTCCCTCTTTTCCCTAAAACCCCAACTTCGGGATCAGAAAATCCCTTGGGAAGAAGCTGGGATGTGTTCGTGAAGGATCCCAAGGGAAATTCCCGACTTTTTAAGGGAAAAATCCCTAATTTTGGGCACTGGGCATGCTGGGAATGCTGCCCTGGGTTGTTTCCTGAGGAATTTTTTCCTGGGTGTTCCTCAAGGACTGCAATTTATCCCCCAAAAAAGCCTCAAATTGAGATTTTCCTTTGGGAGCCTCCCAGAATTCCTCATTTTTGGGCCCCTCCCCCTGTGGGAATTCCAGGTGGGAATGAGCCCCCACCCCCGGTGGATTTTGGGGTCTTTTCCAGGGGTTGGAGCCTCCAAAATCCTGGGATTTGGGGTGGTTAAGGAGGCCTGGTCAGGGCAGGAATGAATTCGCTGCCACTTCCCCAAATTCCCATTAAAGTGTGGCCGAGCTGAAAGAAAATTCCAGAGGGAATAAAAAACCCATCCAGGCGTTCCCTTGGCCTCGTTAGCGGGGGTTAATTAACATCATTTGCATAATTAACATAATTAACGAGGCGCCGCTTGTCCGAGGAGAGGGGAAAAGGAGAAAAATCAGGGAAAATGACCCAAAATCCACAGCAGGGGGGCAAAAATCTGGGAAAACAGGAGAAAAAACAGGGAAAGTGATGGAAAAATGAGGAAAAGTCACCCAAAATCAGGGAAAATGAGGAAAAAAGTGTGGAAAACGACTTGAGCATTGGAAAAATTACCAAAAATTTCACAGAAACTGAGGAAAAACTGGGGAAATGAGCAGAAAACTGGGAATGTGATGATAACACTGGGAAAAGTGGCCCACAACCAGGGGAAAATTATTCAGAAACTGTGAAAAATGATCAGAAAGCAAGAAAAGTTCCCCAAAAATGGGAGAAATAACCAGAAAATTTGGGAAAATGACAAAAAAAAAACTGGAGTGAAGTCAAAAAAGTCAGGAAGTCACCAAAAAAATCAGGAAATGGGATCAACAGTGAGTAAAAACTATTAGAAATGTTGGGCATGAACAAAATAACGATGGGAAATTACTAAAAATCAGGAAAAACGAGCAAAATGTGGGGAAAATGACCAAAAATTGAGGGGAAAGATCATTAAAAATTAGGAGAAACTATAAAAACTCGGGAAGGACGAGTAGAAGTGAGGGAACCTGAGGATTCTGGCTCCCATCCCTGCCGCCCCGATCCCGTTCCCGGGTTTCCCCTCCCCTCGGAATGTTTTCGCTGCCGTTTTTTTGGATGTTTTCTGCCGCTTTGCCGCATCCGCCGCTCCCGGGGGAGGCCGGAGCGCGGAATTCTCCTCATTCCTTGCCCTTATTCGGCTCCGGGCCGGGCGTTTCGGGCCCGGCGCGGCGCAGGGCGGGCAGGACAGGTGGGAGCGGGGCGGGCTCCGGGCAGCCGCGGCCCCGCAGGTGGCTCAGGGCGTGCCCGCATTCCAGGCGGGATGAGCCGGCCACGCCTCGCCGGGGCTGCGGCAGCGCCGGGGGCGGCACCCCGAAAATTCCCCAAAAAAACCGGGGTTTTGGGAAGCGTTTCCAGGCCAAAACAACCTGGCCCGGCCTGGGGGGGCTGCCGCTGGTTTATTCCGTGATTTCGTCCCCAAAAATCGCTCCTGCATCCCAAGAGTTCTGGGCCAGGTGGTGGAAAGGAGCTGGAAAACTCCCCAAAAATGGGGAAATGGAAACAGCAGCAAAGCCAAGGAGCAGCGGGAGGAATTGTCCCAGCTGAGGGGGCAGGGATCCCCCTGGATCTGGGATCCCCACGCTGGATCCGGGATGGATCCCGAAAGAGGCCGGAATTCCACGAGTTTGTTCCTAGTGCATCCCAGGCTGGAACTGGGAGGAAAAAACCACCTGTTTCGGGAAAAAACTCCTGGGTTTTATGGGAGGAAAAACCACCTGTTCGGGGAAAAAACTCCTGAGTTTTATGGGAGGAAAAAACACCTGTTTGGGGAAAAAACTCCTGGGCTTTTATAGCAGAAAAAAACCACCTGTTTGGGGAAAAACTCCTGGGCTTTTATAGCAGAAAAAAACACCTGTTTGGGGAAAAACCTCCTGAGATTAATGGGAAGAAAAAACACCTGTTCAGGGCAAAAACTCCTGGGTTTTATGGGAGGAAAAACACCTGATTGGGGAAAAAACTCCTGTGTTTTATGGGAGGAAAAAATACCTGTTCAGGGCAAAAACTCCTGAGTTTTATGGTGGTTTTGGGGAGGAAAGGAAGGAAGGAAGGAAGGAAGGACGGACAGACGGACTCTGGCAGGGGCCGGACGCGGAGCCGCCGTTCCGTCCCGTTCCTGCTGCTCTCCCGCAGCTCCGGCCGCATTGCTGGAATTCCAGAGAATTCCAGAGGCGAATCCCTGGGGCGGCCACGGCCCCTTCCCCACGGACACCGGTGCCGGTCACCGCCACCCGGGGCGTTTGGGATACTCGGGATTGCAGCACCCAAAGGGCCCCGAGCTCAGGAACTGGGGGGAAAAGCAGGAGCTGCCTTCCCCCGCTGGGAATCAGAGCGACCCCAGCCCCACGGGGGGCAGCAGATTCCCAAATTCCCGGGAAAGGGAGGGAGGAGTCCGGGGCAAGCCCTAAACCCCGCTCATTAACACCTAATTAACCCCTGGCGCGGAGCTCAGCCATCCTTCGGCATTGCCGGCCGGGATCAATCCTCCCCAAATCCTGACAAATCCACGGGAAAAATCCCAAATTTCCAATGCTGGCCCGAGACGCTGCGGGAAGCAACAGGAACGGGGTGGGGAACGTGGGATAGGAGTGGGAAGTGCCGGGACTGGGAGGAAGTGCAGGAGGAAGAGGAGGAGGAAGCTCATCCTGCGCTTCCTGTGCCAAAAATAATCCAACCTAGCCCGGTTTTTTCTCAGAAAAACCTGGAAATCCCGGGTAACCACGGCAACGGAGCCCAGCAGTCCCGGTGCCGAGGTGCCGCCGTGCCGGGGATCCACGGGATCCCCCCGGACAGGGGGCTCCTCCTAAAGGTCCCAAAGCCGAGGGGAGTCACCCCCAAAGTGAGGGGATTCACCCAAAGTTCAGGGAACTTACCCCCGAATTCGGGCAAGTCACCCCAAAACTGAGGGGATCCGCCCCCACCTTAGGGGAATTAAACACAAAACCCAGGGAACTCGACACAAAATCAGTAAATTAACTCGAACCTGCGGGAATCCACGCCAAAACTCAGGGAATTCAACC
>VWZV01015666.1:0-28085 GCA_013397155.1 Irena cyanogastra
GAGCGGGCGGAGGCGGCCCCGGCCCGGCCCCCCCGCGCTCCCGGGGCCGCCGCTGCGCAGGCGGAGCAGCGCGGCCGCATCCATCTTCCCGGGCTGCCTCCTCCTCCTCCTGCTGCTGCTGCTGCTGCTGCCTTCTCCCCATCCTCCTCCTCCTCCCCAGGCTCCTCCTTCTCCCCCGCCGGGGCCGCGGCGGCTGCGGGCGCTGCCGGCGGGGCGGCAGCGGCGGATGATGCACCGAGATGGTTCACCAGGAAAACTGCTCCTACCAGGTAAGGGGCGAGCGCGGCCTGGCCCCCAGCCCCGGGCAGCTCCGGACAGCCCCGGGCCACCCCCGGCCGGACCCGGCCCGGTCTGTGCCACCCCTGGGGCTGCGGCTGCTCGGGGCCACCGCTTCGGGTTTGGACCGAGCATCGCGGGGTTCTCTCCGAGCGTCCCGGGGTTCGCTCCGAGTGTCCCGGGGTTCGCTCCGAGCGTCCCGGGCTTCGCTCCGAGCATCGCGGGCTTCGCTCCGAGCACCGCGGGGTTCGCTCCGAGCACCCCAGGATTCGCTCCGAGCACCGCGGGGTTCGCTCCGCGCACCCCGGGGCTCGGCAGGCAGGGCAGCCCCGGGGCTTTTGTGCTCGCCATGTGATGCTCGGAGGCGCAGCGGGGCCGGGGATGCCCACATCCCTGTGCCTGCATCCCTCCGCCTTCCTGCCGGGACCAAACCGCTCCCTGGAAGCGAGAGAGCCGCGGGATGGCAGTCCCCGGAGCTGCCGCAGCGCAGGGATGTCATTTTAGACCATTTCCTGCGCTTCCCACATTTCTGCGAGTGCAGGGTGGTGATTCACAGGCTGCGCTCTGCTCCTGGCTCCGCAGCAGCCGGCCGTGGGGGTGTTCATGACGTGCATCCCTGGGGTCCCCGTGTTTGGGGAACAGCGAGGTTGTTTCAGTGGGGAGGTTGAGAGCTGGGCTGGGCTTGGGTCTTCATTTCCCTCTGGAGCGAGGATGGATGAGAGGATGGGTGCTGTGGGTGCACCTGCACGGTCGGCAGCTCTCTGGGGGCTCGATGGCTCAGTTAGGGACTCGATGGCTCAGTTAGGGACTCGGTGGCACGTTTAGGGGCTCGATGGCTCAGTTAGGGACTCGATGGCTCAGTTAGGGACTCGGTGGCTCATTTAGGGTCTCGGTGGCTCATTGAAGGACTCGATGGCACTGGCGGATTATTAAATGCACCAACATCTGTCCCTCTGGCACGGCGGTGCTGGGAAATGCCTTTGCCTCCGGGCAGTGAGGGTGTTTTGGAAAACCCCCGTTCCCGAACATGCCCAGAGCTGGACCCTCAGCAAGCGGGGCCTTGCCCAGGCCAGGGCCCCATCCTTGTTTTTCCTCCATTCCCGCGTTTAATCCCAACTTCAGGCCGCGTTTCCCAGCAAAATATCTCAGATGCAAAATATCTCACGAAGGGAAAAGATATGAAACAGAGAGGAGCTGAAATGATTTTTCACAGAATATTTTCAGTCTAGCAATTCTGGAAGTGAATTTCCATTTTTAACCTCTTTGGAAAAAAATATCCTGGGATTTTTTTTTGGTTTTGGATTTTTTTTCCCCAGCCTTTTGATTTCCCTGCAGCTCCGAGCCTGTTGCTCTGGACAGCCGGGATAAATGGTGCCATTGTTTGGGAGCAGCGGATGTTTTCCCAGCATACTCAGGAACGCACGGGTTAAAGGTTGGGCATTGTTTCCCGGCTGGAAGCGGCGCCGGGGGGTGGGATGATGATGATGGTGATGATGATGCCGAGCTGCGGCACGGGCCTGGCCAAAATCCCTGGGTGTTACTGCGCCAGCGCTGCCGCCTTTCCCTGCTCCCATCCCCTGCTTGTTTACGAGTTGGTTCCTCTCCTCCAAACCCATAAATATTAGAGGAAAACCGGCCAGAAACCACGCAAATCCTAGGGAAAAAAAAATCCAGGGAAACATCTTTTCAATTGAAGTCTGTTTCCAAACCTTCCTAGGGCGCTGCAGAGATTCAGAGCAGCCCCAGCCCCCTCCCAACCCCATTAACCCACAGGCCGAGTTTTAATCCTTTTGTGGCCGGCAATCCCGGGCTTTGGGATCACGCTGGGAGCCAGCAATGATGGGATTGTGGTGGCTGCCCGGGGGAGGGGGTGGCAGTGCTTCATCTGCTCTGCTCCTTCCCCACACCCCTTTTTTCGGAGCTGTTAAAGAAACTAAAAATAAATCAGAGAGAGGAACAAGTCAGCACTTGGGAAAACTTAAAAATGGGTTTGTTTTGGAGAATTCCAGCAGAAAAACTCTGACTTGCCCCAGGTCACAGCTGGGCCACCGAATCCATGGCAGGGAGGGAGCTGGGAGCGGGGCAGGTGCTGAGGAAGAGGAGGATATTCCTCAAATCCCTGGTTCCCCCAGAGGAGCTGTCGGTGCTGGGCTGGGAAGTGCAGGTGGCCCTGGGCTCTCCTGGGCTTTGCATGTGCCTGAGTCGGGTGAATTCCTGGAATTTAGGCAAGATCTTCCACGCTCGGGAGGCCCCAGCATCTGCCATCTTTTCCATGGACGCATCCTGGAGTCAGCCTGCATGCTGCCCGTCTCCGTGCCGTGCATTTCTCTCTTAATTATGCTTCTTTTCTTGTTTATTCCAATTTATTTCCCTATATCAAAGATTTTATTTAGGGCTCCATAATTCCTCCTGCAGTCTGAGCAGGAAAACCTTGGCTCAGTGATGTTTTGTGAGCTCCTGAGCCCACATGGAATAAAAATCCAGCGTGCAAATCCAGGCTTTAGCTCAGAAATAAAGGTTTTATTCTGCTGGGTGCTTCAGCTGGGCTTTACTGGCCCTTGGCCTCAGCCAGGCCTGCAGTTTGCTTTGTAAATCTGTATTTTCAGCAGGGCCTGACAGATCCACAGGGCAGTGCTGGGCTCCTCAGCCTCTTCCTGGTTTAATCCACATTTTTTACCGTTGCTGTACAAGTGGGTGATGTGCCTAAAGCATGGAATTTTAAATTTCTGATTGAAAGCAGAGAACTCGGGGGCACCCAGTGCCCGTGCCTGGGGCAGGAGCCTCCCAGTTGCCCCTGGGAACAGGATTTGGCTCCGTGTGTTGGCACCAGGCAGGGGCTGAGCTATCTGCTGGCACCAGAGTCGCTCTGGAGATGGTTCCAGGCTCCACACGTGTGAGGAAAATTAAAAAGAAAAAGAGATCTGAGGAGAAAAGAGATTTTATTAGCTTAGGAATCATCTCTGAGGTGGGCCAGGGGGTGTGGTGGAGCCTGGTGGGTTTTTCTGGGATGTGGGATGTGTCCAGGTGTTGGGATCGAGTTTATCTGGCTGTTTTGGGAGGGATCTGTTGGCAAACCCTGTGCCAGGGAGGTGCTGCTGCCACTTTGGATCAGGCTGGAAGCGCCAGGGATGAACCAGGCAAGGCTGGATGCACCCCACCCCTCCCAGGATCCCAGGGAACCCCAGAATTAACCCAGAAAATTCACAAAAGAATTGGAGGCTTGATGAAGTTTCTTTGGTTTGATCTCAGGAGGGGTTTGTAGCTCCAGAACTCAGCTGACATCATATTTTTCTTTGAAGTGACTGCAAATTCTGGTGGCAAAATACAACCCCGAGGGCCAGGCCTGGGGGAAAACCTCAAATTCCATGAAAATCCAGGATGGAAAAGCTGGGGAGCTACTGGCCTGGCCCCTTGCCCTGGAGAATGCTCCAGGCTGGCACAGCTGAGGAGGCTCCGTGCCACTGCCCCACGTCCCACAGGGGTGACAATAAAGCAGAGCCTTTGTCAGGGGGCTCTGAGGCCTTGTTCAGACAGAGATCCCAAAAAAAGGCTCTGCCAAGTGCTGGAAATGCTCTTGGAGTGTGCTAAAGCTCAGGGAAGCATCACCAGAGGAGGCCCTGGGATCAGCTCATCCCTGAATTTTATAAACTTGCAGGTGCCTTGTGCTGGGACGAGACTGGTGGGAGAGTTTTATTGCAACACTCGCAGTAAAATCAGGGTTTTGTGGCATGGAATCACAGAAGGACAGAATGATTTGGGTTGGAAGGGGCCTTAAAACCCATCCCAGTGAGCAGGGACACCTCCCACTGTCCCAGGTTCCTCCAAGCCCCATCCAAGGTGGCCTTGGGCACTTCCAGGGGTCCAGGGGAGCCACAGCTTCTCTGGGAAATCCATTCCAGGGCCTCCCCATGCTCCCAGGGAGGAATTCCTTCCCATACCCCATCCAGTCCTGCTCTCTTCCAGTTTAAATCCATTTCCCCTTGTCCTGTCACCTCATCCTCCTGTAAAGAATCTCTCCCTGATAGTTCTGGCAACTCGAGATTCCAAGATCCTGGCATTTACCTCAGCCCCTGAGTGCTCCATGCCCATGATTTTGGCAGCTTGGAGAGCTTTCCTTGGACTCTGCTGGGAATTCAGGGGTTCCTCCCCTCCCTTGGGATCCAGCCGTGTCTGGGAGCTGATCCCAGCAGGAAGGGGGAATTCCTGCCCCTCTGGAGCACACCCCAGCCCTGAGGGGGATTTCGCTGACTCCAGCAATGCTTTTATGCTCAGGAAAGGGGAATTTTGCTGCTTTCTTGTCCCTGAGCCATGGGGCCGTGTTCCAAGCCCCCCACACTCGCTGTGCCATGTCCTGGCCTCACTCAGGGATGATTTCCACACTTCCATGCCCATCCTGGCATTCCCAGCCGTGCTGGCTCCGTGTGCTCCCATCCCAGGGACCCCCAGAGTCTGACCTGCTCCAGATTTTGCTGCTCTGAGCTTTCCCTTCCTGCTGGAAAAAGGAAATCAGGCTCTCCCCCGTCCAGGGAGGGAGTGGGATCTGCGTTCCTGGGGCACATGGAGCCCTTTTTTTGGGGTGTTCCTAGCAGAGGGACAATGGTGGCCGTGGCTCAGGCAGCCCATGGGGAGGGGGCTGAGCACCAGAGGGTTTGGTCCCTGTGCTGAGAGAATCCCAAAATTCATTTCCCTTTTGCTATCCCAGATTTAAATCGGGGATCCCAAGGGATCAGGTCCTGGCACTGAGGAGGGCCCCAAATGTGCCCCCAGCCGTGGTTCCAGGGGCTCCCAGCTCTGCTTCTCAGCCAGGTTTGGGGTTTCTCCCCTGGCCTGGAACAGCTCCTGGCTGCAGGGTTTTCCCTGGAGACTGGGATCAGCTCTGTGGGATCAGCTCAGGGAATGCCCCAGCAGGGCAGGGCAGAGGTGAGCTGGGATGGGGGATAAAATATCCAAAAAATGTGCTGGACAAGGCTGGAATAGATTTATTTCTATTTCTATTTTCAGGGTTGTGTCACTTCCTTCCCCTTGGGGTGGCTTTGGTGTCACTTTGCAGGGGTGAGCACAGCAGGACAGGGCTCAGGGGATGTGGGGACATCCCTGATGGATGGAGACAGGGCGATGCAGGATTGTCACACATCAGGAGGGGACATGGGGACATCCCNATTGTCACACATCAGGAGGGGACATGGGGACATCCCTGAAGGATGAGGACAGGGAGATGCGGGATTGTCACACATCAGGAGGGGACATGGGGACATCCCTGAAGGATGAGGACAGGGAGATGCAGGATTGTCACACATCAGGAGGGGACTCGTGACAAATCCCAGGCTCAGCCCCGGCCCGTGCTCCTGGCCACCACATCCTCCCACTGGGCCTGTGCCGTGCTTTATTTATTTATTTGGGATTTATTGTGTCAGGATCCGTCCTCAGCTGGAGAGGAAGTGGATTCAGCAGCAGCAGGAAAGGACGCAGTGAGTCAGCGGCGGGGGGGAGCTGAAAATAAGGAAATATCCAGAGAATGACTTTGTTTCATTTGGGAATTACAGTTGCAAAGCACCATCCAGGGACGAGAATGGAATCAAACATTTATTTTTGCTGGGTTTGCCCTGAAAATTGGAAGTAGATTCATGCTGGGATGCATCACTTGGGTGTTGTTAGAGCTGGGAATTTACCTGGAATTTGCATTTGGGGTGGAATGATGTCAGCGTGGCTTGGATATCTCATTAAACATCATAGGGCAATTAAAATTATTTAACTATAGTTGTGTTGCACCAAAAATCAGTATTTTTCTTGCTGCTGTGCCAGATTTTGGGGAGAAACTGTGACATAATTCCATTTTCCTGAGGATTCCTTTTGGGAATTCCTGCCCTGAGCATGAGCTGTGCTCTCCCTGAAGCTGATCCAGCCAAAGCTTTCGGGCTGGGATGGGATCTCGGCAGGGACAGGTGAGATTTGTGTGCCAGGGGCTCGGTGGTGGCCGTGGGAAGCCCGGATCTCCAGGCAGGAATGCTGGAGCAGGAGCTGGAAGCTCCAGGTTTGCGGGCTCTGAGTCCCCCCAGGAGCCAGGGATGGAATTTTTGGGGATCCCCAGGCTCTCCACGCCCACAGGATGGGAAGCAGGGTTAGGGTGGGTGCCTCTGTTGCTTAATTCCGAGAAATGTAGGATTTTTTTGCACCTGGAAGAGCCGAGGGAACAGCTCCGTGGGGTCCTTGCTGGTGGGTTTTGCACGGAATAAAAATTCCAGCTGGCAGCTCCCATCGCCGCCGCTCCTGTGAGGGTTTCGGGACCCGGGAATTCACTGGGATAACTTCCCTGGGGAAAAGCCCCAGGAAGGAGAAAGCCGCTTGCTCCCAGCCCTGCAGCGCTGCCGGGCTGGGATTTTGCCGTCAGACACCGGGATTTTGCCGTCAGACACCGGGATTTTGCCGTCAGACACCGGGATTTTGACATCAGACACCGGGATTTTTCCTGCCCTTGTGGAGCCGCCGGAGCTCGGGGTTATTTTTATCCGGCGCTGGCAGTGGCTGCAGAAGGACGCGGCTCCCCAGCCCCGCTCCCGCCGCTCCCTGCCTTTATTTGGGAAAACCAAGGTGCTGCGGGCCGGCCGGGAGCCGAGCGGTGCTGCGGGAGCCGAGCCCTGCGGGCAGAGCCCTCCATCCCCGGCGGGGCCGGGCCCCGGGCAGGACTGAGATGTGCCGGGAGCGGGGCCGATCCAGCGCAGCGCAGCGGGAGCCGCCGAGATGAGCCGGGAGCGGGATGATGGAATGGGTGACGTCATCAGGAAAGCAGCCCCGCCGCCCGGGGAGGGCAGCTATAAAAAGGTAAAGGGACAAAAAGGGACAGAAAGGAGCCTTTGTGTGCCGCCAGGCGGGAATGCTGCCCAGATCCCGCCCAGACCGGTGGGATTCGGGGGCTGGAGCAGGGAGAATCCACGGTTTTTAAAGTGCTGGCACAGGGCAAACCTTTCTCCTGCCTTGTTATCTCCTGATAATAATACAGCAGGAGAAGTTTCCAAAGGCGTTCTCCTACCTGGAAACTCCCGGGATTTTAAGGTATTTTGTGACGTGGCTCAAAAAGTTTGACTTGGGTTTGCATTTACCCCAGGACGAAAAAAGGAGATAAAACCACAATTTCTGTGATCCTGTTGTTTGTAAATCCCAGAATAGCCCTTGTGCAGTGCAGAGATAAAATGAGAGGCTGCCTATGGCTCTGGGACTTTAAATATAGTCCTGGTCCAGGGCTGGGAATGACAGAGCTGGGCAAAAATAGCCCTGGTGGCCTGGCCAGGTCTCCCAGTGCTGCTGCTGGGTGTCCCAGTGCTCCTGCTGGGTGTCCCAGTGTTCCTGAAGTGTTTGTTGCTGGAGGATGGGTGGGAAGGGGTTCCCTGGGAGGGTGGGGAGAGGCTGGGCTGGAATTCCCAGAGCAGCTGTGGCTGCCCCTGGATCCCTGCAGTGCCCAAGGCCAGGCTGGACACTGGGGCTGGAGCACCTGGGGCAGTGGGAGGTGTCCCTGCCATGGGAATGGGGTGAGCTCTGAGTCCCTTCCAAGCCAAAGCAGGATTCCAGGACTGTGTGACATGCTGCCTTTCCCCTGGAGCAGCCCCAGCCGAGGCTCAGTTGTGTTCCCACTGCAGGCTCCAGCCCAGGCCCTGCTGCCCTTCCGACAGGGAAGGTCGAGGGGAAGAAGGAAAATCCACCCCGGATTGTTTTGTTTTCCCCTTCAAAATCCAAAGCAGCTCTTTGCTTAAAATCATTGTGAGAGCTGAATTGTGCTCAGCTCTGCACAGAGCAGGAATACTTTTATTTTTGGGTCAGTGCCAAAATACACATTTCAGTACCATGGGGTTATGTTTTCCTTGGAATTACCTTTGCATTTTGAGGATTTGACCTGTTATTCCTTCTATATCAAGTCAGAAGATTTGATAGTCAAAACCTGCCTTGCTGTTTCCCTTCTCCATTTGTATTTTTCTTACCCAGCTCTGGATTTTGAGTGCAGCTGTCAGGTAATTTATCCAAAGCTTAAAGTCCAGTTCCCTCAGGTGTATTTCATTTCTTGCTAACTGCTCCCCGTTTTATGATAACAGATAGGACTCTGATTTCTTTATGGTCATTAGCCTGGGCCTGGCTTGGAAAATGGGATATTCCCAGCTCAGTCCTGAGAGCAGAGGTACTGAGAATCCTCATTAATGAGCTGGTGGAGAAAACAAATTGCACGTTGATTAAATGTACAGATGTCAGCCTGGGAGCAGTGGGGAACAGCAAAATTAAAACAGATCTGGAGAGACAGATCCATCAGAAAGGAGGAAAAATGTCCAATTCTGCCTGGATTTGGATGGAAAAAGAGCAGCTTTTGGTGCCCACGGAGGAGGTGGGGATGCTCTGAGGAGGGACAGGTCCCAGCTGGAGTGGAGGTGGGGATGTGCTGTGGGCTGGATTTCGGTTGGAGCAGAAGGAAAATCAAATTTAGACGGGAAGATGTGGGAGAGGATCCTCTGAGCTGGGAAAGGGGAAATTTCCAGGGCTTGATGGAATGTTGGTGCAGTGGCACAGCCAAGGGCACCCTGAGGTGGGCAGCACGAGGAGCTGGCATCAACCTCCCTCCTTCAGCTTCCAGTTCATTAAAAAATTATTTTCACTTATTTCTCCTTTTTTTTTTTTTCCCTGTTCTGCCCTCCCCAGCAGGGCTGGCTATTTTTAATCCTAAATCTGTATCCATGTGATTGAGGTATTGATCGTTGAAACCTAAAACCACAATGGTCTGGGTAAAACTTCAGAAACCTGGAGCTCAGCCCAAAAACTCGGTACCACTTGGTGTCATGGGGTTTATTTTTATTACTTTAAGGATTTGAAATAAAAGGAGTTAGGTTATAAGTGCATTATTTTGGTAAGAGATTGACAATTTAATGGGCAGGGTAATAATGTGTATAATAAGCACTGGAGCTGGAATTAAATAATTTGTTATTTTATTTGAATAATTTGAGTTTTGTCACACTTCCTTGTACAAAAAGGTGCTTTATGTTTCCTGAGGTGGGATATGGGAAGCACAATTCCATTAATTAACCCCATGGAAGCAGCCCAGCCTTGCCTGCTCTATTTCTTTTTGTTGTGCGTTCTGGATTGGGTATTAAGCGTTATTTTATAATTAAACGTTTGAGGCTTCCCAAGTGTTCCTTCCATCAATAACTTCCTGAATTTGTTGTCAGTGTTGGCACGTGACCCATGAGTGACAGACACTGGGGGAGATTTTGAATCTGGGTCTGAGATTTGCATTTCTTGCACATTGATTGCACAGTTATTGATCAGGCATTCATTGCAAATCGTTTTGTTGACTGCTATTTTAAAACTCCCATGCATATATTTATATTTATATTTTATGTATTTATATTTATATTTCCATTTGTGAGTGCTTATATTTATATTTATTGTTATATTTTTATTTATACTTGTGTTCATGCTTATGTTTGTATTTATACATAAAAATACATTTTTAAACCCAGGGATAATTTGATGACAGTGGCTCAAAACCCATCCCTGAGCACTCTGGCAGGAGAGGGATTTTTGTGGGGTTTGCAGCTGCTCAAGGAAGTGGAAGGGGCTGATGGAGGTGGCTGTGTGTGGACATGGGTACAGATATTGGGGAATATACCAGGATACATCTATCAGTGAGTTTGGGGTGCAGTCAGATGACATTCAAGGTCCTTTCCAACTCAAACCAAGCTGATTCCATGTGGAGAGGGATGCAACTGGGGGTTCCCAGTGGGATGTGCTCTGTGGCTGACCCAGGCGTGGGATGCTTGGGAGATGCTGGACATACTGAGCTTGGTGGTGGGGCTGCTGGGACAAATGCCCTTTGTGTGCCCTGGCCTGGCCAGAGTTCCTCCCTCCTGTCCCTTCCCAGAGCTTCATCCTTCCATGTGTCTTTCCCAGAGCTTCATCCCTTCCTGTCCCTTCCCAGAGCTTCATCCTTCCATGTGTCCTTCCCAGATCTCCATCTCCTGTGTCCTTTTCCAGAGCCTCATTCCGTGTCCTTCCCAGATCTCCATCTCCTGTGTCCCTTCCCAGAGCCTCATCCCCTGCGTCCTTCCCAGATCTCCATCTCCTGTGTCCTTTTCCAGAGCCTCATTCCGTGTCCTTCCCGGATCTCCATCTCCTGTGTACTTTTCCAGAGCCTCATCCCCTGCGTCCTTCCCAGATCTCCATCTCCTGTGTACTTTTCCAGAGCCTCATCCCCTGCGTCCTTCCCAGATCTCCATCTCCTGTGTCCTTCCCAGCTCTCCATCTCCTGCGTCCTTCCCAGCTCTCCATCCCTCTCTGTCCCTTCCCAGCTCTCCATCCCTCCTGTCCCTTCCCAGCTCCTGATTCCCCTGTCCCTCCCCTGCAGGCCCAGAAGAATGAGCGTGAGTCCATCAGGCAGAAGTTGGCTCTGGGCAGTTTCTTCGACGATGGCCCCGGGCTCTACACGAGCTGCAGCAAGAGCGGCAAGCCCAGCCTGTCCTCCCGGTAAGCCAGAGCCCAAATCCTGGGGGCAGCCTGCAGAGGGGGGATCTCTGCAGTGGGACATCCCAGGATCATCCCTCACACTGCCCTTTTACCGTGTTCCTGAATTCTCCATGCTTAGAACAACGTCCAGATGCAGTGCCTGTGTGTTATGTGACTGCTTGTAAATGATGGGGGAAATTCTCATTTCACACTGGGGAGAAAGGTGTTTGGCTGTTGAGGGGATAAAAGAAATGAGATGAGGTTTTCTGAGTTAGGTTTCCTTCAGGTTTTCATTTAGGATTTGGAACAGGGTGTCCAGAGAAGCTGTGGCTGCCTCTGGATCCCTGGCAGTGCCCAAGGCCAGGTTGAACATTGGGACTTGGAGCCACCTGGGACAGTGGAAGGTGTCCCTGTCATGGATGGGGTGGCACTGGATGAGCTTTAAGGTCCCTTCCAACCCAAACCATTTGGGAATTCCAACCTCCATGATTCTGGAATTGTGGTTAATGATTGGAAAAGTGATTTATGCTCAGGAAGCACCAGAGGATGGACAAAATAAGCTTTAATGTGGCTTCCTGCTTCCCCTCCACATCCAGGAGCTCTGCCTCCAGACATGGCTCCATCCCTGGAGCTGCACGTGGATTCCTCCTTTGGATTTTTAAGGTTTTTGCATCAAATACACTCCAGAAAGTCCTTTTTGTGTTCATCTGGGCGGAACCCACGGCACTGGGGAAGCATCAAACACCTCCCATGCTGGGAGTGAAGCTCTACCTGTTGCCATGGAATGGGAGAAGAAAGGAGGCTTAGGGAGGCAGAAATCCAGGAGGAATCCTGCTGTTCCAGGGGAGAGGTGCAGTTGTGGAGTTAAATTGAGCTGCGGATCATTTGAAAGGGAAAACAGCTTTGCTGTGTGTAGTTACAGCTGAACCAGGAGCTGCTGTCTGGTAATTAGAGCACGGCTCTAATTAACGCGGCTCATCAGGGTCTGGCAGCTGTGCCCCCAGAAACTGCCAGCTGTGCCTGAAGGATTTGGTGGTTGTTAATATTTATAATCCAGGAAAAGTACTCCCTGTTCCAGGAGCTGCAGGAGCATTTGCAGGTCGTTATTCCCATGTTTCTGTATGGAATTACAGAGTAGGATCGTGGAATGCTGGGGTTGGAAGGGACCTTAAAGCTCATCCAACTCCCTGTCCATGGGCAGGGACACCTCCCACTCTCCCAACCCCTGTCCAACCTGGCCTGGAACAATTCCAGGGATCCAGGGGCAGCCACAGCTTCCTTGCCAGGATCTCATCACCTTCACTTGTTCATTAATAAACAATTATTAATCCTATTTATTTTGTGGTAATAGTAACTAATAAACCCCACAGACAGAAATGGAAAATTGGAGTTTGCTGTTCCTAAGGAGCAAGACAAGCTCCCATCACATTGGGAATGAGGAATAACAGGATTTGGGGGGGGTCTCCATCTCCAGCAGGTGGGGATGGATTGAGGTCTCTCACCTGGGCTTTCCCCTTCTCTCAGCCTGTAGGATTCCCTGATCCTGCAGCCAGAGAAAATCATTCCTGGGGAGGGGAATGTGGGTGGGGTTACTCAATCCCAGTCCAGCAGTGGAGCAGGGGGGTCTGGAAAACACCAGAATAAACTCTTGTGTTACAGGAGTGTCTTGGAAACAAACAGAGAATAAATAACTTCCACCACTGACAAAATATTTTATAATATATATAATTACAGATGCTATTTATATATTTATAAATCTTTATTTAATCTATATACATTTCTCTTTATTTTTTTTAATTTGTAAATAATTTTTGTGGTTTTTTTATAGCAACACGTTCCATATCTTTTATTGTATTTTATAGATTTTATTTAATGTAATCAGAGCTGAATAATCAAAACCAATAATGACATTCTGAAATAACAATCATCAAAAAATCATCAAAAATCCCTGCAGTGTGGGGGCAATTCTGCAGTTTATCAGTAGATGGTGGTAGAAGCCCTGTGACACTGAGCTCCTGGTGCCACGCTGACCTGGTCACCTGCTGAACTGGTGGCCCTGCAGGGGCTGGTGGCACTGCCAGCCGCAGGGGATGGCAGTGTCACCTGTCCCCGTGCTCCCCCAGGTTGCAGAGTGGGATGAACCTGCAGATCTGCTTTGTCAACGACAGCGGCAGTGACAAGGACAGCGACGGCGATGACAGCAAGACAGAGACCAGCCTGGACACGCCCTTGTCACCCATGGTGGGTCTGGGACCTCAGCCTGCAGCAGGAGAGCCACAGGGAATCAATCCCTGAGGAAGCTGATCCTGTTCAAACAGCAACCCCAAACCCCAGAGCAGCATTTTCAGCCCTCAATAGTGTGAGATGCTGAGGGATGGATAAGAAACCTCCCCAGGCTGCTGTGGAGTTGATTCCTTTCCTTTCTCCTTTCCTTTCTCTTTCCTTTCCTTTTGCCTTTCCTTTCTCCTTTCCTTTCCTTTCGCCTTTGCTTTCTCCTTTCCTTTCCTTTCTCCTTTCCTTTCTCCTTTCCTTTCTCCTTTCCTTTCTCCTTTCCTTTCCTTTCTCTTTTCCTTTCCTTTCCTTTCCTTTCCTTTCCTTTCCTTTCCTTTCCTTTCCTTTCCTTTCCTTTCCTTTCCTTTCCTTTCCTTTCCTTTCCTTTCCTTTCCTCCCAGCAGCTTCCCTCTCTTTTTCCGTGTGGATCCAACACTCCTTTTTGGATATAACACCACAGCCCCGAGTATTTCTCTCCAGTTTAACCTTTCAACACCTTCTGATCTGCTGGGCTCCTTGTTCCCTTAAAGCCAAGGAGGCCTAGCTGGGAATCACTCTGATTTTTAAAGATAATCCTGTGGATTAAGATAAAAAAATACATCCACGCCCTTCACAGTTTCTGTAGGAAAAAAAAGCACAAAAGTAGGTCAAACTTTGCTGTGGCTTCTTTGCTTCCCCAGAGCAAGCAGAGCTCATCCTACTCGGACAGAGACACGACGGAGGAGGAGTCGGAGTCCCTGGACGACATGGATTTCCTCAGCAGGCAGAAGAAGCTCCAGGCCGAAGCCAAGATGGCCTTGGCTATGGCGAAGCCCATGGCCAAGATGCAGGTGGAGGTGGAGAAGCAGAACAGGAAGAAGTCACCGGTAGCAGATCTCGTAAGTGGGGCCGGGGTGACCCCGGGGGTGACCCCAGCCCTGGCCACCCACACCTCGGTGGCTCTGGCTCACAAGGGTGTGGGGACGGGGTTGGCCTCAGGAGCCGGGAGCAGAAACAGGAGCAGGGAATGAGGTGCTGGGGGTTGGGGCTGCCTTGAGGCTGCTCACGCTCTCAGCTGGAGTCTGTCCATCCTACCTGGAGCACTCCTGCCCTGCCCAGGGCTGTCACTGTCACCCTCAGCCCCAGTGCCACCAAACATTCCTGATCCTGCTCCGCTGGGAGCCTCAGGCCCAGTTTTGTGCTAGTGGCTGGGCTCCATTTGGTGGAGTCGTCGCTGCCTGTTTGTGAGGGGGGAATGAAAAACTGAGGGGACAAACTGCTCAGAACTGGAAATAATCGGAAGAAAACAGTAAAATATTGGAAGAAAGCAGTAAAATATTGAATATTTCTTTCCAGCTGCCACATATGCCTCATATAAGTGAATGTCTGATGAAGAGAAGTTTAAAACCCACTGACCTAAGGGACATGACTATCGGGCAGCTACAGGTGATAGTCAACGACCTGCACTCACAGATAGAAAGTAAGTGGAAATTGCTTAATTATTCTGAGGTCTGCCTCTTTTAATTAAGGACAGTTCTTTGGGATAAATACAAATATAAATATTCTTGACGGAAAGGGCTGTCCAGCCCTGGCCCAGCTGCCCAGGGCAGGGGTGGATTCCCAATCCCCGCAGGGATTTAAAGCCCTGTGGATGTGGGGAGGGTCCCAGGCTGGGCTCCCCCGGACACCCCAAAGCCAGCCCGTCTCTCCCCGGCTCAGGCTTGAACGAGGAGCTGGTGCAGCTGCTGCTGATCCGGGACGAGCTGCACACGGAGCAGGACGCCATGCTGGTGGACATCGAGGACCTCACCAGGTGGGCCAGGGGCTGCTCTCCCCTCAGCAGCACCGGGGGCTTCTCCGCCAGCAGAATTTCGGGATTAAAGCTTTTCCCGTCCGGGATATTGGGATGGAATTGTTCCCCGGGAGGGTGGGGAGGCCCTGGAATGGATTTTCCAGGCTGCCCCTGGATCCCTGGAAGTGTCCATGGCCAGGCTGAATAGGGATCTGTGTTTGCCATCAGGAGGGCTGGACAAAGGGGAAAACTTTGGAATCACGTAAATATTAATATTCAATAATTATGAAATTATTTTAATATATAATTATGTTATATATTATATTTTATATAATTAATATTTTATGTAACTATAACTATTTCTTATAGANTTTAATATTTGATAAAATGAAAAGCCTTGCAGGATATGGGCAGGTTCCTTTAAGGGCTCCAACCTCTGGCAGCAAGGCTCAGGAGGCATTTTTCTTTGGGATAATTAGGGATGGGCTTCAGAAATATAGAATGCTCCCAAATATTCTGAATATTTCATTCAGAAATGCAAAGATTGGGGATGAAAGGAGCTGGAAAAGAAGAGGCCCTGGGTAGTGCCAGCACAGCAGGATTCCAAACTGAAGCATCAGAGCTGGGAATAGAAATGAAGATCAGGTGGTGAGGGGGAGGCGTGGGATGGGAGCTGGAGCTCAGTCAGTGCCACCACATCTCCTGGGCTCCCCTCCTGTCCTCTGGGCAGTGCTTTGCAGTTTTCAGTTTTCCTGGCAGTTTCATACGTGGCATTTTTGGGAATGCTGGGGGCACTGGCTGTGCCCATCATCACTCTGCTGTTTTGGGTGAAGGTGTTGGCCATCCCTGTGGGAAGGGAGGGAAAAATCCCAGGTGCCCCAAACCAAAGCCCAGAGGGCTCCCCTGACCTCCCACCCACCCTCCTGCCAGGAAGAGACCCAGCTGCACTTGGTGTTTTTCCATGGAAAACACAGCTGCCAGCTGGGGGCTGGAGCGGGCGGGTGTTTTTCCAGCTTTTCCTTGGGAATCACTGGGATGACTGCCCCTGCTGTCCCCAGGCACGCCGAGAGCCAGCAGAAGCACCTGGCAGAGAAGATGCCAGCCAAGTGAGTCCCTCATCCTGCCTCTGTCCTGTCCAGGGAGCTGCAGAATCCCAGTGTTGCTCATCAACCATGTCCGAAGCTTTCTGTCTGGTGATTGGCCTCCGCTTCTTAATTTATTTTAATTTTTTTACTTGTGCCACTAAATATCAGGCATTTTAATAATAATAATATTATTATTATTATTACAGAAACAAAGAGAATTGTACAGTACTTATAACATTATAAATCATGGGCGAGAAGAGAGGGTAGTTTAACTTTATTTTTGGTTGTTTAGAAATTTTTTGGGTTGGATGATATTTTACCATTGACTACTTTTTTATTCTTCACTGTAGTTTTGAAATAAAGAACCTGTTCTTGACGGTGCTATACAAGTCAACAAAAAATCCATGCCTGCCTCATAGTGACGTCATAGCTTTCAGTAATCTGTACATTTGACTCAGTTCTCAGCATTTTGGGGAATGTTGGCTACCTGACATTCATTTTTAGATGTGCTATTAACACTCGGTGGGGTGCAGAGAGTTGGAAGTTTTCTGTATAAAGCTGTAAAATAAAAATTACCACCATTGTTTCCTATGACACGTCTGTTTGTTGCCAAGGGGGTGAATTTGCTGGTAAATGTGTAATCTATCATCACCAGAAAAAAAACCTTTTTTTTTTTTTTGCCTTGCTGATCACGTGAAACTGGGAGAAGAGAAGGGTTTTGTGGAGTTATTTATTTGTAAGTTCCTAATTCTGTTTCACGTGGACTTCAAAGATTCTTCTGTAACACTGAGCCCTGAATTTGTGATGGTTGGAAGCAGCAGACACACACCCCAGGTGGGTTTTTTATATTTTATTGTCTGGGCTGAACATTTAAATGAAATTTTAGAAACAAAAAGAATAATCAATGTTTAAAAATAGGCAGCAGATTAAACAGATTAAATATGGAATTCCTCACTCTGCCCTTGGGAGAGGCTGGCTGTACAAGAGGGGACACTGGGACAAAATAAATTTGTCTCCATCCTTCTTTTATTGGATTTAGAGGTGGGAGAACCCAGCCAGCCCTTCCTCAGTCCCTAGTACTCCCAGCAGCTTTTTACCTTTTAATTCTCATTTCCTCGAGGGCAAATCCATCCCAGCCAAGGCTCTGCCTGATGACTTATTCAGGGTGTTTGCAAAAAGCTGCAGCTGCATTAAAATTTCATCCCCTGCCAGGAATGGCTTTTATTAAAGCACTTCTTTCTTTTATAAAATGATTTCCCCCCCTTTTTTTGCAGAAAGGGCAGGGTTGGAAGCAGCCCTCAGAGAGATTTGGGGGCTGGGATGGGGGTTATTTTAATTTAGGGAGCAGGGATGGATTAATTTAATAAAAATTTAGCAATTGGATGGATTAGGAGCCCTCACCTGCAGCCCAGGAAAAAAAAAAGTCAACCCTTTTCTTCCTTATTTTTAAATCTATGCAGAAAATACAGAGAAATATTGGGGTGTTGGTTTCCCTGCAGCTCTTGGGTGACTGCCTGCCCATGAGGAGAGCTGCTCGGTTTAGATTTTCCCTCTAAGGGTTAAATTTTCCCTCTAAACCCCCAAATTTGCAGTGTCTGAGCCCAAAACCTCTCCATGAATGCTCTGCCTCCCTGGGAAGCAGCTCTGGGTCTGGGGGAGGAGCTGCATTTAAAGCATGAAAACCCTAAATATAGAAAGTTTGCTCTCAGCTTTAAGGGGAAAAAAATAGGGAAAAAAAATAGGAAAAAAGGCAGGAAAGCCCCCGGGTGTTCCTGGGGAATGCCACAGCTCCCCCTGGCACCACCCAGCTCTGGAGCAACTGGAAAGGCTGGAATTCCATTCCCCTGCCGAGTGCCTTTGACTGCTGGAGAGGATTTGTTATCCCACTCCCCCACCGCTGCTTTCCCCCCTCTTGCCCTGAGAGAATTGGGTTTTTCCAGGAAAAATCCCGATCTGGGTCTCCTTGGCTGTGTGTCCCGAGTGGTGCTGTGGGTGATGGCAATGCTGGAATTGATGGATTAAAGGATATTCCTGAAAGACAAGGATCTGGTGTGGTTTCCGAGCAAGATTTTGGTTTTGTGTTTTGCTCCTGGCTCTCGGTCCCACTTGGAGCCTCCTGCATCCTCCTGAGTGGGTTTTGGATTCCCAAAAAAGCAAAAACAGAATGCCAGGCTGGGAATTGTTTTCCAGCTGGTCTCAAACCACAACATTCCTTAATGATTTTAAGTCTCATCCTAAACCCACCTGTGCCTGAAGAGCCCGAAATGCTGCACTAAATAAAAAATAACCCCCAAATCCTGCTCCTGCCTGGGGCGAGGTCCTGCTGATGGGAATTCCACCACCTTGGGAACAGATGAGCTTTATGAGCCAGCTGCTTCCCGGCAGGGAAGCCCTGCGGTTTGGGTCCCCCTTTTGGGGATTTTCTGCCCTTTTTTGGCTCCTCCTCTCCAGCAGCTCCTGGGTGTGCTGAGCAGCGTCTCCCCGGACACGGAGGCACCACCGTGGGGTGGGAGCATGGAAAAGAGGGGAAGCTGTGGCTGTTCCATCCCTGGAAGTGCCCAAGGCCAGGCTGGACAGGGCTTGGCACAGAGGAAGGTGTCCCTGCCATGGGCAGGATGGAATGAGACTATTTTAATGTCCCTCCCAGCCCAAACCATTCCATAATTCCATCCAAACCACACACACAGGCCCTTTTACTCCTCTCGTTCACCCTCCAGGCGAGCAGCACTAATGAACCTGCGATAACGAAGGCACGGGCAGGCTCAGGTGAGACACTGGGGTGGGGGACGCTCCCTCCGTGTGCCCCCTGTCCCCAGCCCGGCCCGGGCCATCCCTGCGGCCTCACACCCTGCCAGGGAGGGGGAACAGCTCCCAAATTCTCCCTTTCCAAAGCAAAGCCACCCTTCAGGCAGGGAGAACAGCTCCCAGATTTTCTCTGTCCGAAGCAAAGCCGCCCTTCAGGCAGGGAGAACAGCTCCCAGATTTTCCCTCTCCGAAGCAAATCCGCCCTTCATAGAGGGGGAACAGCTCCCAGATTTTCCCTCTCCGAAGCAAATCCGCCCTTCAGGCAGGGAGAACAGCTCCCAGATTTTCCCTCTCCGAAGCAAATCCGCCCTTCAGGCCGGGGCGCTCCTGGGCTGCAGCTGACGTCCCTCCCGCTTCCCCGCACATCCCACGCCTCTGCCCGCCCAGTTTCTCTTCCCTCTTCCCATAAACCAAAGGAAAGCCTCAAGTGCAGGGCTCTCGTCCTCCTCTGCGGCTCCAGGGGTGATCAGGGTCATCCCATCTGCCCGCAGCACAGGGAATTTTCCGATTCAAATGGGATCAAACCGGCTCAAATCTTCTTTTCCCGGCCCCTTGGTGGGATCAGCCCTTGCCTCTTCCCTCAGATCCACCATCAGCGCCTTCCCAGTGGGAAAATACTGTTTGAAGTCTCTTTTTGGCTGTGGAGGAGGGAAAAAAAAAAAAAAAAGGGTGGATGGAAGGGGATTTATCCCAATTTTTGGTGGTGCCACAGGTTCTGAGCCGTCCCAGCCCGTCCTGCTCCGTGGGTTTCAGAGTTTGGTGCCAGGCTGGGATTGCTGAGGGAGGAATTGGAGGGCTGGGGGCAAAGCCCCGGCACCAGGGGCATGGTGGGCACAGCCTCCCGGCCCTCAGCATTTCTGGGGAAGAAACTCACCGTCAGTGGAGAGTGAAGCAGCCTCATCCATCTGAAAAATGGGAATTGTAGTTTTACATGGATCTCTGGGGCTCAGCTGGGCTCAGCTCAGCTCGGCTCAGCTCGGCTCAGCTCTCCTCTCCTCTGCTCCCAGGCAGGGCTGCGGGAGAAGGAATTTTCCCAGGGATTCTCCCACGGCGGAGCCGGGAATGCCGCAGCTCCCCCTGGCACCCCCAGCTCTGGAGCACCAGGATGGGGCAGCCTGGAAAGGCTGGAATTCCATTCCCCTGCCGAGTGCCTTTGACTGCTGGAGAGGATTTGTTATCCCACTCCCCCACCGCTGCTTTCCCCCCTCTTGCCCTGAGAGAATTGGGTTTTTCCAGGAAAAATCCCGGTCTGGGTCTCCTTGGCCGACAAGGGGCTGACACCCCCGACACCAGTTTGGGAAAATCCCCCGGGATGCCCGGGGAGTTCTGCTGGAACAGCCACGCCTGGCTCAGGGGCTGACCCCCGGGCAGATCAGAGCTGGATCGCAGCCCTGCAGCTCCCGAAGCTCACGGAGCCGATTTTGGGCAGTGGGAAGGGATCCCCGTTGTTGGAATCCTGGATGCTGAGAATTCCAGACTTTCTGTGCTGACAGACTCTGACTCCCAGGAGAACACTGCATGTGACCTGAGGCCATGGAGAAGGCTCCCAAAATTGATTGATAACACTAGAATTACAAGTGTATAGTTAATTAGAAGTGTGTAATATCACAAAACAGAAAATTTGAAGTTCAAAGTTTTAGACTATAATAATATCTATAAAACAAAATAAAAGTTTTAAGCCAGAAACTACTCCTTCTTCTTTACCTTCTTCTTCCTTCTTCTTCATAAGTTTGAGTAGTATTTTGTGATTAAACAGAAGAGTCTGCATTGCTGACTTTAAGCAATCAGTTATCAAGTTAAAAATAAGAAATAATTTAATTATCATTTCTTAATTAGGTAGTTTAACCTTAAAAAACCTTGTAACAAAAGATTGTTAACCATTTTGTACCTTGGTGAAGCACTACAGAACTCATTACCTATAAGACTGTAACATAAACAAAAATAATAAACAGGTAAACCTAAACACAAACTATCACCTCAAGTACCTGCAATCCCAACCTTAACAAAGATAGAGAAAAAACCCCAAACCCAACATCCCTGTGTCAGCCCCCTCACGCTGCAGCCAGAGTCTGGGAAGGGAAGGGACAGGGAGGTTTGGGGCTGGGGGTGGCCCCAGGGCTGTGCTGTCATTTCTGGCTGCCCCGGCCAGCTCAGCCCTCCTGGCCAGGGTTTGGGCTCCCACAAAGCCCCGCAGGCAAAACCGGGATTGCTCCTCCAGGCTGGGGTTTATTTATGTTTAATGTTTATTTCTGGTTTATTTCTGGTTCAGAGCCAGCTCCAGCTGGGGAAATGCCCCCGAGCTCTGCAGCCCCCAGTGCTCTGGGATTTCGAGTGAAACCCTTTTCATTTTCTGCATCATTTCCATAAACCCTGTGTTTATTTTTGCCAAGGAAGCCACGAGGGCAGGGAGGCCCTGCCAGCCCCTCCACAGCTGCTCTGGAAGGAGAGGGAGCCCTGGGTGTCACCCACCCCCGGGGACGTGGGAGCACCAGGGATTGCTGTGCCCTCTGTGGGAGCCCCTCCCCAGCTCCAGGAGTCATCCCAAAATCAGGAATCCTCCCAAAATCATGGAATGGTTTGGGTCAGAAAGGAAATCTCACCTCGTTCCCACGGCAGGGACACCTCCCCCTGTCCCAGGTGCTCCAGCCCCAGTGTCCAGCCTGGCCTTGGGCACTGCCAGGGATCCAGGGGCAGCTCTGGGAATTCCATCCCAGCCCCTCCCACCCTCCCAGGGAAGGATTTCCTCCCAGATTCCTCTCCCTGCCCTCTGGCTGTGGGAATCCATTCCCCCCCTGGCTGTCCTGCAGCTTTCCCACTCCTTGTTTTAGTGGGAAGGACTAAAGGTCCCTTCCCCACCTTCCTCACCTTTCCCACAAAACTCTGGCAGCTCTAACCTGCTTTAGGTCAGCTCCTCACCTCCCTGGGACTGCTCTAATTCCCTTTTCCTCCTCACCAAGGCGCAGCAAAACCACAAAACCCGGCCCTGCAGGGTGAATTCCTGCCAGGAGAGTGCCCGACCTGCAGGAGCAGCGGTGAAATCCTGGGCACAGCATTCCTGGGAGTCACTCCTGCCAAATCCATGGCCCTGGGACAGGAGCCCAGGGAATTCCGTGCCCGTGGGTCACCCCAGCAGCTCTCAGGTGTCCCCAGGCTCTGCAGACTCTGAGCTCTCCCTCTCCTCACCTGCTGGCCTGGCACAGCTTCCTCGGGACAGGATGGAGAATTCCATCATTAATGGCACTTGGGAAATCGTGGTACATCAAAAAATGCTAAAAAAATCTCCCTGATCAGCTCCTGCTCATCCAAGGTCAGATTTCTTTCTTTTCTCCACCTGCAAAGCCAGTGAGAGGTGAAAGGGCAAATCCCGCCCCAGCAAGGACAGAATTCCAGCTTTCCCCATCCCGGCTTCCCTCCTGCCCGCCCAGCACTGCAGCCGCGGCCGGGAGGTGACAGGGACGGATGAAGAGCAGAAAAAGCACCCAGAGCTGAGAAATTCTGTCAAGGGTGAAAACTGAAAGTGAGAGAGAAAGAGCTCCCCGAAAGTGCCACGAAACCACGGGCACAGCTGGCATCACCTCCTCCCTCAGCCACAGCTGCTGGGGCCGGGCCAGGCAGGCTGAGCTCACGGGATTCCCAAATTCCCAGGGGGATGCAGCTCTCCCTGCAGCTCCATCCGGCCCCTGGTGGTGCCTCCTGGAGGTTTTTATTCCTCCTAGTTCTGTGGAAGTTTAAAACAAACCCCACAGGGCTGATGGACCCACATGGCGTCATAAAATCCTGGAATGGGTTGGGGTGGGGTGGGAAGGGACCTTGAATCCCAGTTCCATGGCAGGGAACGGAATCACTCTGTGATGTTCTTCTGTGTTTATTCCACAGAATCATAAATTCATGGAGTGGTTTGGGTTGTTGGGGTTGGAAGGGATCAAAAATCACCCAGTTCCACCTCCCATTGTCCCAGAGTGCTCCAAGCCCCTTCCAGCCTGGCCGTGGGCACTGCCAGGGGTGGGGAATCCAAAATTTCTCTGGGAATCCACAATTTCTCAGGGCTGGGGCCTCCCCACCTGCCCAAGGAAGAATTTCTACCTGATATCTGCTCCTCCCAACTCAGTGGGAGAAATTCCCTGCCCAAAATGCACCTTGTGGGCTTTTCAGGGAATCCCAGCCCTGATCCAGTGGCTCCCAGTGGCTTCACCCCTTCCCTTGCCCTGGAGAGGGGACTGGGGCTTTGGAGCCTGCAAAGAAAAACCTCTGAGTCTGGGGATGCCAAGGCTGGGTGCTCCCAGAGCTGCTCCCTGGAATCCAAGAGCCAGGGACCAGCAGGGACCATGGGGAAATCTCAGGAATTCTGGTGGCGACTGGGAAAAAAAAAAAAAAAAAAGAGCCAAGAGATGCAGGTGACTGAGGCAGGATTCTGGAGGTTCCAGCACCCCAGGAGAGCTCCAGAAACACCATTTAATCACCCCCTGGTGAAATAGCAGCAAAAGCAGAGGTTTGGGATTAGGAATTTCAGGGAATTCCATGAGGAATCAGAACCAACAGCCACAAAAATATCAGGAAAATCTATTCTGATCCTTTCCCCCCTTATTTTATGGAACTACCAGTTCCCAACTCAAATCAGAAACAACTTCTGTCAGTGAGGCTCCTCTGGTGATAAATCTGATCTTCCCAAAAAATGATCCAGAGGCAAAAAAATGATTCAATATCCCACAAGTTCTGCGAGTGGCAAATAGGATCAAATCCCTTTTCTTTATTGCATCCAGAAATCCATTCCATGCAATATTTTCCCATTTTTTTAATGGAGCAGTGATCTCTGTCTACAGCCTGGGTGGGATTTAATCACCCTGCAGCTTTAATTTCTATTTCTCTGTGATTATTGCTTAATTAGAGATAGCAAATTATTGCTAATCCCAATGCCTGGCAACAGGGCTGACCTAAAAGCACCAAACCTTTCCCCTGAGGATGTCACGAGGGACTCCATGACCTTCCCAGAGGCTCTGCAGCCTGTTCCTGAGGAAAATCCATCTGACTTTGAATCCCAGGAGAAACAACATCCCACAGCTGGTGGGAAGCATCCCTAAACCTCATTTCCCCCAGAGCACAGGGTGATGCCCACGATTCCTACCTGGAAACCTTTGGTCCCTTGGCCAAAGTGAAGGCAAAAATTCCATTCCTGTTTGCTGGAGGGGAGAGCAGCCCGGGCTGACAGAAAAAGACATTTCCAGGAAGCTCCCGCTTTTCTGCAGAGCTGGAGCTGATCCCATTTCTCATCACTGCACTCCCCAGGCCTCAAAACCAAACTGAGCCCAGCCCTGGGGCTCTGGGGCTTTTCCCACCGGGTTTCTTTCTGATCTGTGCTTTCCCTTTCTTCCTCAGGCAGGAGTTTTGGCTATTGATTCGGGTGAGGGCAGAGCCAGGAGCAGGGATTCCCCCACTTTTGACTGCATGAGATCAAATCTAATTTCATAGAGACCCAGAACGATCCTTATTTTCCTCTGGAGGATAATCCCAACAAAAGTAATTTCTGGTTGAAACACAGGCAGTGGAATTCTATTTTTCTTGTGGAAAAATCATACAGCTGCTAACTTAACAGTTATAAATTATATATATATATATAAAATATATAAAAATATAAAATACATAAGATATATAATATGTATTATACACATTATCGATATGATTGATATTATTTATATTATATTTATTATATTTATCATATTGGGCAGGCCCTGAGGGTGCCCAGAGAAGCTGTGGCTGTCCCTGGATCCCTGGAATTGGATGAGCTTTAATATTCCTTTCTACCTAAAAAATTCCATGATTTTATGATTCCCTGAAATAAACACAAAGAAACATCACAGCCCAGCCCACAGATTTTTAATTATTCCCATTCCATTTCAGCATTGCTTTCCATTCCTCTGGGACTGCACTTGCTCAAGGAGTAATTATCTCATTTAAATATATTATAACGTATAAAACACATTATCATTTTGCTCTAATATGATTAATATAAATATAAATTATCAAGATTTTTCATTCAGGCTAAGCCTGGTCAAGCAGAGGGTGCTTTGAGCTGAAGAAGGAAGAGGAGACGGATTTCTCCTTCCATTGGAAATAAAATTCCACTCACCAGAATTAAAACCCCAGAATCCTGGAGTGGTTTGGGTTGGAAGGGACCTTAAATCTCATCCCATTCTGCCAGGGGCAGGGACACCTCTCAGTGTCCCAGGGTGTTCCAAACCCACCCAGCCTGGCCTGGGGCACTGCCAGGGCTCCAGGGACAGCACAGCCAGGATTCTGGCAGAGATCATCAGGATTCCATCAGGATCTATTCCAGTGGAGCAGAAAATGAACCCCAAACCCCAGCCCAGCCCCGATCCTGCTGGGAAACCTCATGTGCTGCTGGCAGCAGGGACTGAGAAACCTGGAAAGCCAAAGTGGAGCCTTTCAGGAACAGCCCTGCAGCACATCCCAAATTCTCTTTCACTTTTGGCTCTCGGAAGACGCGGCTCCTCCACGAGCTGGAAACCACAGCCCACGGTGAAATGACGGGGCAGGGGTGGAAAACACAGAGAGAAATTGGAAAATGATGCACTGCTGGTATTGGGGCAAAAAGAAGTCTCAGGACACACCACAGGCTTCTTATAGGAAACAGAGAAAATACGAAGAACCTGAAAATGCAATATAAAACTCTTGATTCATCCTGCTCCCTTCCAGTTTGACAGCAAAAATCCCAGTGACTTCATGGCAGTCCCAATGCACAGAAAAGTTTTCTGCAGACTTTTGGTGCAGCTGAGAATGGCCATGATAAATAGGAGCCTGATATTGAAATAATTGTTGATTTATGCAAATATTTCAGCAAAATCAAACATTCAGGCAGGTTTTCACAAGCATTCACTAGTGAGACTTTGTCATTACAGAGTCAGAGAATCATTGAATGGTTTAGGCTGGAAAACACCTCAAAGTTCATTCAGTCCAAGCATCCCCAGCACTGCCAAAGCCACCCCTGAGCCCTGTGCCCAAGTGCCACCTCCCCAGGGCTTTAAATCCCTCCAGAGATGGGGGCTCCACCACTGCCCTGGGCAGCCCCTTCCACCCTTTCCATGAAGGAATATTCCCTGATATCCAACATGAACTCCTCTGGTAAAACCTGAGGCTCTTTCCTCTTGTCCTGACGCCTCCTCCTTGAGAGGAAAGCAGGATAAAGGGTAGAAATGGAAAAGCTGCAGAGAGACGATTTCCAAGGGATGGAGTGACAGAACAGAGAGGGAATGGCTTCAGACTGAGAGAGGAGGAGTTTTAGGTGGGATATCGGGAAGGAATTCCTGGTTAGGAGGGAGGGGAGGCCTTGGGATGGAATTCCCAGAGCAGCTGTGGCTGCCCCTGGATCCCTGGTAGTGTCGAAGGCACGCGGGACAGCGGAATCCCTGCATTGGAACGGGATGATCTTTAATGTCCCCTCCAACCCAAACCATTCCACGACGTTGTGATTCCGTGGAAGTTTATCCGCTGACCCGAATCAAAGCTTTTTCTTGTGCCGAGAATGAGCCCCGGCTGTGCCCAGCCCGCGGCGCCCCCGGCCCGTCCCAGCCCGGGCGGGATTCCCGGCCCCGCCGCTCTCGGGATGAGCGCGGCCGGCGCGGGGGGAAACCCCGCTGGTGCGGAGGCTCTATAAGAGCTGTCCCCGGCGAGGACCGGCGGCAGCGAGATGGAGCGGGGCGGCAGCAGCGGGAACGGCACCGGGAGCGGCACCGGGAACGGCTCCGGGAACGGCTCCAGGAACACCGGGAATGGCACCGGGAATAACTCCGGGAATAACTCCGGGAGCGGCACCGGGAACGGCTCCAGGAACGGCTCCAGGAACACCGGGAATGGCACCGGGAATAACTCCGGGAACAGCACCGGGAATAACTCCGGGAGCGGCACCGGGAGCGGGCGGGCAGCGCCGCCTGGCGGTCGCGGTCGGGCATTGCTGCGCCTGGCGCTGCTGCTGCTGCTGCCCCCGGCCCGGGCACTGCCCGCGCTGCCCAGCGCTGTTCGGACACTGCCCAGCGCTGTTCGGACACTGCCCAGCGCTGTCCGAGCACTGCCCGGCCCGGCCCGCCACTGCCANCCCCGCCCCCCCCCCGCCCCCCCCCGCCACTGTCAGCCCCCCGCCCAGTGCCTCAGCCGCTCCCGGGAGCTGCTGGAAGCCGCCAACGCCTCCCCGCAGCGGCTGAAGGTGCGCGGGGAATGGGACGGGGCGGGGAGGGTGTGGGGAGAGGGGATGCGGCAGTGGTGGCACCCAGGAGGGCGGGGATGGCACCCAGGAGGGCAGGGATGAGGTGGGGATGGTTCCAAACCAGGCAGGGATGGAGCAGTGGTGGCACCCAGAGAGGTGGCGAAGGTACCCAAAGGCCAGTGAGGAGCCAGTGGTGGCACCCAGGAGGGTGGGGATGGCACCCAGCCGGGCAGGGATGGGGTAATTGTGGCACCCAGGAGGGCAGGGATGGTCCCCAGGCACCAGCTGGGCAGCCAGGGGCTGCTGAGAGAACCCAGGAGGGCAGGGATGAGGCAGGGGTGGCACCAAACCAGGAAATGCTGAAGCAGTTTTGGTCCCCAGGAGGTCAGTGGTGGCCCCAGGAGGTCAGGGATCATCCCCAGGAGGGCAGTGGTGGCCCCAGGAGGTCAGGGATCGTCCCCAGGAGGGCAGTGGTGGCCCCAGGAGGGCAGGGATGATCCCCAGGAGGGCAGTGGTGGCCCCAGGAGGGCAGTGGTGGTCCCCACTCTGGCTCCTGTATTTCACCTTTAACCACAGTCCTCACCCAGCCTCATTCCCGGGGTTCATCTGAGCACAGACACACGAAATTATCGTGTGTATTTACAGATAAATGTATAAAAATACAGAAACTGCCTCACGGAGCTGCCAAGGGCCCTGTTTTATTCCCTTTTCACCCCAGGAATCCAACACGCTGGGATTTGAGTGCACCCTGGAGGAGGTGGAGCTGCAGGACATCACTGGGAGCCACGTGAACACCCTGAGAGCCTGCACAGCTCAGGAGCCGGGGGTAAAACACAGAGAAACCACAGACAAAATTCAGATTTTACCCCATCGTTCCATGGAATGCATCATTAAATCACTCCCATTAAATCACAAATCTTTTTTCTTGTTCAATTTGCAGCCCGGAAACTGCCCAGCCCTGGAAAAATCAACTTTTGATGAGGTTAACAGAAATTCCCCAGCAAGCCCTTTCTGTTTCCCGAGCAGCAGATTCCCACATTTCCTGACAATTCCCTTTTTTTTATTCCCCAGGACAAATGCCTGCAGGGCATCTCTGAGGATGTGAGAGCCTACAGGGCCCAGCTGGGGACCCTCCCCGAGCCCCGGCTGCTGGCAGCTCTCGATGGGATGGTGGAGGTGAGGATGG
>VWZV01015666.1:28522-43526 GCA_013397155.1 Irena cyanogastra
TGGATGATTGATGGGATGATGGAGGTGAGGATGGATGACTGATGGGATGATGGAGGTGAGGATGGGTTGGTGGAGATGAGGATGGATGATTGATAGATGGGATGGTGGAGGTGAGGATGGATGATTGATGGGATGGTGGAGGTGGATGATTGATGGGATGGTGGAGGTGAGGATGGGTTGGTGGAGATGAGGATGGATGATGGATGTGAGGATGGATGATTGATGGGATGATGGATGATTGATGGGATGATGGATGTGAGGCTGGATGATTGATGGGATGATGGAGGTGAGGATGGATGACTGATGGGATGATGGAGGTGAGGATGGATGATTGATGGGATGATGGAGGTGAGGATGGATGACTGATGGGATGATGGAGGTGAGGATCCTCCCCACTGACCCCAAATTCAGGGAAGGAAAATCCCATTTCTCCCCCAGATATTGAAATATAGCAACATCTACTAAACAAGAACAATTTCACACGTCCTGCATGTGACACAGAAGGGATTAAAGGTTGATAAATTGAATTTTAGCCTCAGTCTATAAATGCAAAAATGAAATATTGGAAATTTTAGCTTATTAGTGATAAGATTCAATATTTCAATTTTTATCTGCAGTCTATTAATGCAATTGTGACATATTTCAAAATTTACCTTATTAGTGATCAATTAAATATGTCCAATTTTACCCTCAGTCTATTCAGGGTAAAACAAATATTTCAAAATGTACCCCATTAATGCTATCATTAAATGTTTCAAATTTTATCCTGAGTCTTTTAATGCTATCATTAAACATTTGAAAATTTACCTTATTAATGATATAATTCTGTCAAGTTTTACCCTTAGTCTATTCATGCAATCATTAAATATTTATAAATTTACCTTATTAATTAAATTAAATATTTCAAATTTTACCTTCAATCTATTCCTGACAAATTAGATATTTCAAAATTTACCTCCAGTCTATTCATAATAAATGAAATATTTCAGTTTACCCTATTAATGATAGCATTAAATACTTTATCCTCAGTCTATTAATGCAATCATTAAATACTTCCAAATGTGCCCTATTAATGACAAATTAAATATCCCAAATTTTCCCCTCACTCTATTTGTGATAAATTTAATGTCCCCAATTCTTCCCTCAGTCTATTAAAGATAAATATCCCAAATTTTTCTCTCACTCTATATATGACAAATTAATATCCCAAATTTTTCCCTATTAACGGTAAATTAAATATCCAAATTTTTCCCCCACTCTATTTATGACAAATTAAACATCCCGAATTCTTTTCCCACTCTATTCACAATAAATATCCCAAATTTTTCCCTGTCAATGATAAAGATCCCAAATTTTTTCCCTGTCTATTCACAATAAATTAAATATCCCAAATTTTCCCTATTAATGATGAATTAAACATCCCAAATTTTCCCCACACTCTATTCATGATAAATATCCCAAATTTTCCCTCAGTCTATTCACAATAAATTAAATATCCCAAACTCTTTCCTATTAATGACGAATTAAACATCCCAATTTTTTCCCTCAGTGTATTCATAATAAATTAAACATCCCAAATTTTTCCCTCACTCTAGTCACAATAAATATCCCAAATTTTTCCCTATTAATGATGAATTAAACATCTCAATTTTTCCCCTCCATCTATTCACAATAAATTAGATATCCCTATTTTTTCCCTATTGATGATCAATTAAACATCTCAATTTTTTCCCTCAGTCTATTCACAATAAATTAAACATCCCAATTTTTCCCACACTCTATTCACGATAAATATCCCTATTTTTTCCCTATTGAGATCAATCAAACATCCCAAATTTTCCCCTCGGCCCACCCCTACTTCCCAGCCTTGCCGCTCACCCCTGAGGGGGTGAAAATCCCAGGAATTGTTTGGTTTAAGCCATTTTCTGATCCCTGCAGGCCCTGGGCAGCAGCACCGGGAAGGTTCCGGAGGCGCCGTCGGGGTCGGGACCATCGGGATCATCGGGATTGGGATCATCGGGATTGGGATCATTGGGATCATCGGGATCGGGATCATCGGGATTGGGATCATTGGGATTGGGATCATCAGGATCAATAGGACCAGGATCACCAGGATCACCAGGATCACTGGGATGGGCGCCGTTCCCGGAGCGGCTGCGGCTCTGCAGGGTGCTCCAGGCTCTGCGCGTCCGCAGCGTCACCATCTGCAGGGTGCTGAGCTTCCTCAGCTCCCTCTGAACCCCGGGAACCCCGGGAGGAAACCCCAGCCAGATCCCGGGAACCCCCACAGGCTGGTTTTAGGGAGCTGTGCCCTGTCAGCCGTGTTGAATTCCCGGGTTTTTGGGATTTAAGCTACGTCTGAGCACCAAAGTGTTCCCAGCTCTAATTTATCCCCATTTATTCTGCTGAGTTCTCAGGAAATGAGAGCTGTTTATGAAATTCCCTTTTCCTGGGGATCCCTTCCAGCTCAGGATATTCTGTTCCGTGATTTATTTAGGATCATATTCCATTCTATTCCCTGATTTATGATGATAGTCCTTGATTTATTTGTGATTCCATTCCATTTTATGATTTATTTATGATGATATTCCTTGATTTATTTGTGATTCCATTCTATTTTATGATTTATGATGATATTCCTTGATTTGTGATTCCATTCCATTTTATGATTTATTTATGATGATATTCCTTGATTTATTTATGATATTCCATTCTATTCCCTGACTGATGATGATATTCCTTGCTTTATTTGTGATTCCATTCTATTTTATGATTTATTTATGATGATATTCCTTGATTTATTTATGATATTCCATTTTATTCCCTGATTTATTTATGATGATATTCCATTCTAGCCCATGATTTATTTATAACATTCCCTATTTATTCTATTTATTGCCTAATAAAATCAAAGTTTCCTTCAAAATCACGACGATTTTTTTGTGCCTTGGGATCCACCATGAATCCTTGGAAATACTTTGGATATTGCTGCCATGGGAAGGCACCTCCCTGGAATTGGTGGGCTTTAAAATCCAAGTTTCCCTCTTGGAAAAACCTGGGATAGGGAAGGTGTCCCTGCCCCTGGCAGGGGTTGGGATGGGATATTTCGGGATTTCCATCCCAAAAAATTCCTTGGATGCCTTTGGTGGCACCTCCAGCTTTTCCAGAGGTTTCCATCCTCTTCCTCTTCCCAGGAAAGAACAATTCCCCAGCACTTCATCCAGGTAAAACAAAAATCAAAATTCAGATGGAAATAATGGAAATTTCTCCTGTTTAATCCTTATTTTTCAAAAGTATGTTTTCCTTTCCCAAACATACACAGAGGAAAATGTCTTAAAAACAAGACAATGCTGGATCTGGTCACTCCTCTCTTCTGCAAATTCCATTTTTCCCAATTTTTTTTCCAATCCTGCAGCACAGGGATTTCAGCTCCTCACATTTTTAAGCACCTAAATTCTATTCAAGTTCAAATAAACCAAGTAAAAAAAAGAAGTATAAAAAGTTTCTCATACAAAAAAGAATTACACGACGTAAAAAACGGAGACAAGCTATACAGAAAAGAGGGGAGAAGAAATTCCATGAGGGAATCCCGAGCTGCCTGGAGTCCAGAGTGGTGTTTCCATCCTTGGGAATCTCAGGAAGCAGAACCACAGCTTAACAAGGACTGGATGCACGGGATCTATACAATAATTCCATATATACAGTGATTAACAAAGGAATTTGGCATGAGTTTTGGATTATTCTTCCCTGATCCATGAGAAATCCAACGCACCTCACACTGATTCTGGCAGGCCAGTGCTTTTGGGAGGGGATCAAAGTTTCCAGGGCAATTCTTTTCCCTGGTTTTCCCTGATGGAAATAAAAATCTTTTCCAGGCGATGAAAAAGACAAAGTGGTTTTTTCCAGTGTCTGTTTTTCCAGAGTGGCTTTCCTTCCCTGTGGGCGAAGCCTGGAATTCCGGGATCCACCTCTCCTGAAGTCTTGGAAGTGGCTCCTACCCACAGGAAATCCCATTCCCGTTTCTCTGCAGGATCCTGCCTGAAATTCCCACCGGGAACGTTCCTGAGGCCCAGCAGGATCCCGGGGAGGGAATGGTTGGACTGGGGAGCTCCCACCTCTTCTTCCTCCTCCTCCTCCTTCTCCTCCTCCTCTTCCTCCTCCTCCCAGCTGGCTCAGCCCTGAGCCAAGAAACCTGTGGGAAGAGAAAAACACACCTGGATTGTGGGATCTCTGGAAGATTCAAACCGAGAGAATTTGGATTTTAAAATATTTGAGGTGAAAAATGAACGTGTTAAACCCCCCCTGAGGCAGCACAAGAGTGCACAGAGTCTGTGAGGGAGAGCTCTCCACCTTTTCCAGCCAGGTTCTTTCCAGGGAGAATTAACCATGGAATTAGGCTGGAAAAGGCCCCCAAGACCATCCAGCCCAAGCGTTCCCCAGCACTGCCCAGGCCACCACTGCCCCGTGTCCCCAGGTGCCACATCCACACCCCTGATCCATCCCTCCAGGGTGGTGGCTGTGCCAGGCCTGGACAGCCCTTTCCATGAGGGAATGTTCCCAATATCCAATCTAAACCTCTCCTGGCATTTCCTTTTGTACTAAGTTAAGGAATGGAGAAAGAACAGTTTTTCTGTTGCAAAAAAAAAAAAAAAAAAAAATTTTGAGGACGATTCCCCTTGGCTGGCTGAATCCATAAAATTATGGAATGGTCTGGGTTGGAAAGGACCTTAAAGGTCATGTAATCCATGGGCAGGGATAATTCCCAGCTCCATGAATAACTTGGATTTGCAGAAGGTGAACTGAACATAAGAACTCCATGGAAAGGAGGGGCAGCTCCCTTGGGAAATCCATCCCCACATGGGATGGAACCACCAAGGAAAGGTGTTAATTAACCATTAATTAACCATTCCTGAAATAAAGGCCCAAACAGCTCCTCCTAGGACTTCCAGGAAATCCCAAGAACTGGTTTGGACACCCAGGTCATGCTGGGAGAGCTCTCCACACTCGGGGCAAAAATATTCTTCATTTTGTATCAGTCCCTGAAGGGAAGCATAAAAACAGCACCAAAAACAGAGCCACAGCTGAAAGTGGAAAGGAGACAATTGTGACCCCACAATAAACCCTGCACTGGGGAATTCCCTGGTGGAATTCCCAAGCCAGCTGGCACAGGATGGGCTCACAGGACGGGCTCTGGTACCTTGCAGTGCCTGCAGGATCTCGTAGGTGGCTTTTTCCCCAAGGCTCCTCTGCAGAGCCTCTGCAGTTCCGTGTCCCTGCTCCCTGTCTCTCCACTTCCTCAGCACCAGGAATTTCTGCATGACCACGTCCTCCTCCATGGCCCGGATGTCCTCGATGTCCTTCATCTCCATCTGGAGACACTCGATGGCCATTTCCCTCCAGCGCCGGTCCAGGAGCTTGGCTACCACCAGCAGCTGTTGGTCTGTTAAGCTCTTTGCTCCCATTCCATCTGAAAAACATTGGATTTTCCCCAAAACCCACCCTGAGCCTGCCCTGGCCCAGCCTGAGGCCGCTCCCTCTCCTCCTGTCCCTGTTCCCTGGGATCAAATCCCAAATTCCCCCCGGCTGTCCCCTCCTGGCAGGAGCTGTGCAGAGCCAGAAGGTCCCCCTGACCCCCCTTTTCTCCAGGCTCAGCCCCTTCCCAGCTCCCCCAGGATTCTCCAGTCCCTTTTCCAACCCCATTCCCTTCCCTGGACACGCTCCAGCCCCTCCAGGTCCTTGTGAGGAACCCAGAAGTGCCCCAGGGCTGCAGGAGCCTCAGCAGTGCCAGCACAGGGGACAATCACTGCCCCAGGCCCGTGGCCACTGCTGGGACCTCCCTGGCCACCCCTGGCTCATGTCCAGCCACTCCAACCATCACCCCCAGCTCCTTTTCCACCAGACTCCTTTCCAGCTGCTCTTCCCCGAGCCTGGACCATTCCACAGGGAAAAACCTTGGGAAAAGTGAGCTAGGGTCCAATCCCAGGACACAAAATCCCAGCCAGGGCCTTTCCCAGCCAGGCCCCACCTGCAGTGCTGCCAGTTTTTTGCTTTTTGCTGTGGAGCCCCTCTTCCTCCAGGATGTTGAGGGCTGGCTTCCTCTTCTTCACACCTGGGGAGGGAGCAGAGGTGCTGCCACTGCTGTCCCCTGTGCCAGAGGCAGAGGGGCAGGAGGGGCAGGGCCCAGCCAGGCTCTCTGCAGTCACTCACTGGCTGTGCTCCTCTTCTGCTCGTTCCTGTTCTGGTCATAATGCATCCAATCCCCTGGGAAGGGCAGAGGGAAACGTCAGCGAGGGATTCCCAGGCTGGGCCCCAGCTCCAGGAATTCCCAGGCACCAAGCAGAGCTGCTGGGTGCTTTCCAACCCCTCAGGTTTGAGACAATGAGATTTTCCCCCTTTTGTTCCACATGCTGCAGCAGGCCCCAACAGGCAAGAGGGACTGCAAGTTATAATGCAATGATATGCAATTTTTTATTATATTATACAGTGGATAATACATGGAATAATATATTATAACATGGAATAATGTGCAGGAGGGTTGGAGCTAAATGGTCTTTAAGTTCCAAATGAAACCATTCTATGAGCAGAGGGATGGAGCAGCCCTGCTGGGACAGGAGAAGCTTTGGGGTGAGCTCAGTGTGACCTGGAGGAGCTGCAGGAAAGATGGAGAGAGACAATTGCCAAGGGCTGGAGGGACAGGACCCAGGAGATGGCTCCCAGTGCCAGAGGGCAGGGCTGGATGGGACATTGGGAACTGGGAATTGTTCCCTGGGAGGGGCTGGGCTGGGATTCCCAGAGCAGCTGGGGCTGCCCCTGGATCCCTGAAGTGCCCAAGGCCAGGCTGGACATTGGGGCTGGGAGCAGCTGGGACAGTGGAAGTGTCCCTGGGGTGGCACTGGATGGGTTTAAGGTCCCCCACCCCAGCATTCCCTCCTGCCAAGGACTCACTCTCCCGCAGCCTGGCTTTCCAGACCGTCTCATCCGAGTCCTGCTCCACCAGGGACAAGGTGAAGTCATCAGGCTTCTCCAAATACACCTCAAAGTAACTCTTCAGCTTCAGCAGTGATCCATCAACAAATTCAATCTCCTACACAACAGAAATAGAAAATAAATGTAAATATTTACCTAAAATAAACGAAACAGAAGGCAGCTGGCTGTTGGGAGACATCCGAACCAAACTCCAATGTCCCCGGAGTTTTGCTATTGACTTTAGCATCAGGATTTCATCCCAAAATTTTAGGGCTGCAAGAGGCCAATGGTTCCTTTTTGTGCCATGTTTCCAGGGAAGCTGGGGTGCAGGAAATGTAAGGAACTCACCTCAGGAGTTATTTCAGCTTCTGGCTCACAGATCAGTCTGTACTTCTTTCCTTCCTGCAGTAATTTTTGGCATACAGGGGGCTTTTCAATCTGAACAAATTTCCTTTTTGAGTGTTTTACAGCCTTTGAGATATCCTAAAATTTAAAAATACCATTTCAAGCTTAATATTTCAATGCTACTCACTTCAGTAAAGGAATTAACATTTAAAACCTGTGCTCAGGTGGCTCCTTGGGCTGTTCTCTGGCCTCAGCTTTACAGAACAGCCAAGATCTGTTCCACAAACTCTCCAGAAAGCTGTGGAATAACCACCAGGCTCAAAAAGCATCACTAAACCTCTCCAGCTGCTCTGCCATAGGGGTGAAATGAGGAAAGAGAGTTTGCAATCTCAATAAAAGAAGGTTTTTGCCCCTGTCCTCACTGTAATAGGGTAAATTAAAGTCCTGCTCCTGCCAGAGCTCCTGAATGATCCCACAAACCCAATTTCCTGATTATAACCCACTGCAGGGCAATGCAAGGAGTTTTCTAAAGCTGGAATTTTACCAGGGGCAGCCCCATGGCCTCTCCCTGCTCTGCAGACACACTCAGAGGTTGTTTCTGACGTGACCCTGCCAGCAGGGAAGCTGCTGGTGGCACGTGGATGAATCCATTGTCAGCTGCTCTCCCAAATCCCCAGACTTTCACTGGGGACTCCACCACTGCCCTGGGCAGCCTGTTCCAATTCTTCACCACCCTTTTCCTGAAGGAATTTTCCCTAATGTCCAATCTAAACCTCCTCTGGCACAACTCGAGGCTGTTTTCCTCTTGGTACTTGGCAGAAGTGACTCGGATAAAGAATGGACATGGAAAAGCTTGGAGAGAGACAATTTACAAGGGATGGAGGGACAGAAAAAAGGGGGAATGGCTGCAAATTCAAAGACTGTAGGTTTAGATGGGATATTGGGAATTAGGAATTGTTCCCTGGGAGGGTGGGGAGGGGCTGGGATGGAATTCCCAGAGCAGCTGTGGCTGCCCCTGGATCCCTGGCAGTGCCCAAGGCCAGGCTGGACATTGGGGCTGGGAGCACCTGGGACAGTGGGAGGTGTCCCTGCCCATCCAGGGGTGGGATGAGATGGGATTTAAGTTCCCTTCCACCCAAACCACAGAACCAGGACTCCCCACCTACCCTCCCCAGGGGCAGCTGCCACGTACCTTGATGAAGGAGTCATTGTTGGTGGCCAGGTAGACCCAGAAGGACAGGGAGGGGTGCTCGTCGATGGCTTTGTAGAGGATGACAGCCCCGTGGTACTGCAGGGGCTCCTGGCTGTGGATCAGGGGTCCCACAGGGGACAGGGAGCTCACCAGCCACTTGACGTGTGACGCCGAGAACTCGGCCGAGGGCTCGATGGCCGCGCCCGCGCCCTTGATGTGCAGCACCTTGAAGGCCACACCAGCCCCATGATCTGTGGGGACAGCCCAGGGTCAGCACTCCCAGGGTGTCCCCAGGATGTCTCCAGTGTCCCTGAGTCACGGTGTGGCTGGGCTGTGTTCTGTTATCTGTCAGAGCTGGGGCAGGTATCTGCTGCTCATCGGGCAGTTTGCTTTATCTCTGCCACTGCCAAGCCTCCCTCCAGGAGATCTCTGCTGTTCATGGCCATTAATTATTAATTATCTTCTGTTCATGGGCCATTAATTATTAATTATCTTCTGTCCATGGCCACTGAGTGTCCCTGCATGGCTGATAAAATTCCATCATCCCATCGGGAGAGGCTCACCCAGGGGAGGAGCCAAGCATTCCTACCTGGATAGAATCTGCCCTGGAACAGCCCAGCAGCCTTTTCCCACTGCATTCCCAGAGTTTCAGCTTTCTGCTGCCCTGCATTCCCAGAGGGAGCCCAGGCCCATCTCCAGCAGCCCTGGAGCTCCAGAGGAAAACTCCAGCCTTGTGCAGGATCCCTGCTCCAGCAGAGCCACCCCTGGCACTGCAGGAGGGCTGAGCCCCCATGGAATGGCACTGCCACCAACACCCTGACACACAGGGGACAGCTCGGGCTCTGACTCTGGCAGTGGGTTTTTGTACTACTGCTGTTGGATTAAGTTTTTTTTTTGACTTAGAGATGGGGTAATTGAGAGGTGTTTTAAAAAGTTACGTGAAGGGTGAGACAATATAGATGTTATAATTCATGTTACTATAATTAGAAGTTAATTCTTTTTAAATTATAATATATTATAAGTATTTTTTTGTTTACTAGCTTTTGTTACACTACACTGTACATGTTTTAAAGCCAACAATTTAAAATTACTTTTCATGGGTTTTATTACAATGTATCTTTCATAGTTTACTTCTCTAAAGTATTTAGTCTTATTCATAAGGGCCACCTTTTGAAACTTGATTTTAGTTCCAGCTCTCTCTCAACAATGTCTTTTTTTTATTCTTTTCCTAATAAAGAACTGTTATTCCTACTCCCATACCCTGGATGCTGGAGGCTGTCCCAGAACCCCAAGTCCCTCCTGGGCTGGGAGAGGCAGGGGAGGCATCAGCCAGCCTGGCAAGCAGCAGCCCGAGATCCCCTTAATTCCAAAACTCCAACAATTCGGAGGGAGGGGCTTTTCAGGGAGGGGGTTTGCAGGGAGGGGCTGTGCATTTTCCATTCCTGCCTTCCTCCAGGAAGTCCTTTCCAGCCTTGTCCCCAGCCCACACTCACCCTGCAGGCAGAGGCAGTGTGGGAAGTGGATGGAGAGCAGCGCGCCGGGCGCCGAGCAGCGCACGTCGAACAGGGGCCCGCCCACGACCCAGGGCTTCTGCACCAGCTGGGCAAACCTGCTCCAGGACAGCAGGGAGTAGGTGATCCTGGCAGCACTTGTCACCTCGAACACCAGCCCCGTGGTGCTGCACTGGTAGGAGCCCTCTGCGTCCAGCTGCACCCTGCAGAGACAGAGCACTGAGCCAAAGGCAGCAGGAGGAGCCAGCAGCTCCTTCCCCTTTATCTCCCAGCACAGAGCCCAGCGTGTGCTCCAGGCTGGCTCTCAGCTCTCACTGGGCTGGTACAAACAGGCGAGGGCCCACCCAGCCTATGCAGAACAGCTGGAAAGGAGAATTTTGCATAAATCTGCCCCTGCCAGGAGCTGCTCTGGCTGAAGGGCTCAGTGTCAGAGGCAGAATTTCTGTGGATAACAGCAACACCCAGCAGGGAGAACTGCAGGGACATCCCACAGGGACCATCCCAGGGCAGAGACAGGGAGGACAGTGCTGCAGCCCAGGGAAATGCAGGGCTGAAGGGGAGGGTGAAGCAGGGCAAGATGCCTCGTGCACGCAGGCTGAAATAAGCACATTAAAATGGGCTGCTGTTCATCACTGCAGCAAGACAAGGCAGCATCCTGAAAATCCCTCCCAGGAGCCGTGTTGGAGCAGGATCTGGAGGCAGCACGGGCTCTAAACTATGATTTTTAAAGATTTGGGTGCACCTTCCAGTATAAATCCAAATGCATTTGTGCAGCAAATGAGCTGTTTGCCCACTTCAACCAAAGACTGAAGCACCTTGATGAGAACAATGTGAACTCAAACCCACTACATTAAAAAAATTCATACATAAATTGTCCTCCAGCAAGTATCCTGGGGGTCACTTGCTCCTTCTGGTCCTGGAAATAGATTAAAAAAAAATTATCTTCAAAAAGGTGAGGAGAGAGTAGAATAACAGTTTGCAAATGATCTCATGCAAAATAAGTGGGTTTTTTTTTCCTCACAAACCTACATTTTCATTCCTGCAGTGCTCACAGGGTGGCAAGCAGCTCCCTCCTAGTGGAAAAAGAGGAAGATGAGCTCATGAGAAGCCAAGTAATTAAACAGCCAGGAATTAAAAAAAAAACCTCAAGAGATCTGTTCCTACCTGACTCATTGCAGTAAGGTGGGGATTCCTTCTCCTCCTGTTCTTCATCTAGGAAAAAGGAGTTTGGAGTAAATGTCTCAATGTCCAGGGGGTTTCTGCTCCCACATTCACCCAGGACAACCTCACAATTCTATTTGCTTAAATTCACCAAACCCTAAGGAGAACATTCCTGAGAGTTCTTGCAGGCTTTGCACAGCCTGGGGGTGAAGCTGAACATCAGGATACAAATTTGCCAAAAGCTCCTAAATTGCCCAAACTCCTGGGAATTTTCCCAGGGGTTAAAAATGATTTATCCTGGGATGAGCCTCATGGTGCCAAGGACAAAGTTCAGCCCCCAGCATGGGAACTGGGAACAGCTTTCCCAAAAAAACACCACATTGTCTGCAGGGTGTTTGTCCCTCAAATGATTTAAAAGTGCCTGGATCCTCGTGGCCGAATCCAACAGGATGGAATTCCAGCAGAGCTGACACCTCAGGCCAAAGGCTGTGTCCTGAGGGGTGGATCTGGGAGCAGGGGAGTGGCAGAGCTGCCTGGATCAGCAGCTGCCTCCCAGGAAAAGGGATCCTGGAGGCTGTCCCAGGCTGTCCTGGAAGCCCAAGCCCCTCCTGGGCTGGGAGAGGCAGGGAAGGCAGCAGCAGCCAGCACTGGCCGTGTGCCCCAGCCCTGCTATCCCAGCCCCAGCTCAGCAGGGCTGGAGCAGCACCAGGAGCACTCCCTGCACTGGCAGCTCCTGGCCTCCACCCCTCATTTCCTAGGGATGCTCTCCAGCAGCTCCTCTTCCCAAAGGAGAGGGAGCTGATGGCTGGGCCAGCCCCAAATCCTTCCTGCCATCCCACATCACCCCCGGGGCATTGTTCGTGGAGCTGGCTTCCTCCTGCTGAGCAGGGATAACAGGGACAATAACCACACTCAGGCAGCCTCCCTCCTCTGCATCTGCCCAGACAAACCATTGGGATTGTTCAATTGTCAGTGTTACATAAAACCAGGAGAACTGCTGGCAGCAAAACCCACCAACAGCAAACACTTCCTTTAATTCTCTGCCTGTCCATCCTGTTTGGCCAGTTCTGCTGCCAACTTTTGAGGAAATTTATGGGGTGTTTGGACAACTGCTGTGGTGTAAAAATATCCGTGGGTATTGTGTCTGGGCTGTTGTGTCTGCGAGGTGAAAGCAGCACGAGCTGCTGCCCTTTGATCAGGGATAGGAAATCACTGCCTCCCAAAAATTTTATTGGGAAAGCAATCAGGGTTAGCATTCCCTAATAGCTGTGAGATAATACCCAGGAGAAGCAGCTGGTTTAAACTGAACATCAGTTTTGAAGAAGCTAACAGATAAATAAATCATAAGGTTCTGCTCACCTGACTCCTCTTCTGAGCTGCTGCCCTTTGATCATTGACAGGAAATCATTGGCTCCCAAAAATTTTATTGGGGAAACAATCAGAGTTAGCATTCCCTAATAACTGTGAGGCTTTTCCCAGGAGAAGCAGCTGGTTTAAACTGAATATCAGTTTTAAAAAAGGGATTATAGGTAAATAAATCACAGTGTCCTGCTCACCTGACTCCCCTTCTGAGCTGCTGCTGGAGCTGCCTTCAGAACTGGCCTCTCCTTAAAAACAGGCACAGGTGGAATGTGAGTCCAGGGATCCATCCAGAGGTTTGGATCCACCAGACCAGGCAGCAGGTTAGATAATGGAACAGGAAAAAAGGAAACACTGAGGCAGAGACAAACATCAGAGCATCAAATCCAGCACCAGGGGAGACTCTGGGGTCACCCAGGCCCTTCTAGAGGGTGTTCAGAATATTTCATTCTCATGTTTTATACAAGCTGGGATAATTTTGGAGCTTCACCCCTGGCACATCCCAGTTAAATTTTGGTTTTCCAAGGCAGGTGGGAGCAGCCTTGGTGGGAGCTGTGTGTCCCACCAGTTGTGACTCGTTAATTCTTCTTACAAACATCATTCGAAGAGAAACCAGCCCTGGAAAGCCAGGGATGTGCTTTGGGACGTGGCTGGGGGAAATCTGGGATGCAGGAGCAGGCACACCACGCCAGGAGTGAGGAAATCCCTCAGCCATGGTGGGCTCACCCTCCGGCTGCTCCTCGGCCGATCCCGACGATCCCGAGCCCTCCGTGCCGTTGGGTGTCACCTCTGCAGGAGAAAAGCAGGGAGTAAAAGTCTGAGAAGGACTTAACTCTCCTCTTGCCAATTTTGTGCTCAGAGAAAGGGAATAAATAACAAAAGAACATGGATTTTAAAAACCAGCATAAAAACCAAAATAATCCATAAACGAAGGGTTTACACTGAGGTTTTTAAAGCCAGTTTTAGAATTCCCATTCCCAAGGATGGGCACTTCCCAAAATCCCTGCACTTTTCCAACTGGTTTTTAAAGCCCATTATAGAATTTCCATTCCCATTCCCAAGGATGGGCATTTCCCAACAATCCTGTACATTTTCAACTGGTTTTTGAAGCTAGTTTCAGAATTCCCATTCCCAAGGATGGGCATTTCCCAAAATCCCTGTACCTTTTCAACTGGTTTTTAAAGCCCATTATAGAATTTCCATTCCCATTCCCAAAGATGGGCATTTCCCAAAATCCCTGTACCTTTTCAACTGGTTTTTAAAGGCAGTTTCAGAATTCCCATTGCCAAGGATGGGCATTTCCCAAAATCCCTGTACCTTTCCAACAGTTTTTAAAGGCAGTTTCAGAATTGCCATTCCCAAGGATGGGCATTTCCCAAACCCCCAGTACCTTTTTCATCCGAGGAGAGGGACTCGGCGCCGCTGGAAGACAAAAGCAGCACAGTGAGAGCCCTGCCAGCCCTTCCCACGCTGCCCCAGGGGCAGCACTGCCAGCTCTGCCCGCTGCTGGCACTGCTCCCAGCCCGGGAATGTGGGAATGCCTTGGGACGGGGGCTGGGGATCCAGCATTCACCTCCTGCAGCAGCACCCCTGCCCTGGCTCCCTGCTGGCCCCCCTGGGGACACCTGGCTCTGCTGGGCACAATTCCCACTGCTTCCAGCCCCTTTTGCCAGCACCCGTTGGATTTGGGAGCAATCCAACCAAGCTCCAGGCAGGCAGGGAATTCAGATAAACTCTGCACTCCTGCAGACCCGTTTGTGGCAAACCCACACCAACCTCCAGCCTCCACCCACTCCTGGGAAGGGGAAACTGCTGTGTGTATCATTCACAATAAAAATCCTGCTTGGGAACCTTTTCCAGGAGCTCCTGACATCTGTCAGGCAGAACGAACAAAGAAAAGCTGCCCTGAGGAAGAGGATGGCCCTGGGTGCAGTCACCATAAACCAGCAGGTGACATCCAGCTCTCCTGCACTGTGGTGGCACCAGGAAATATCCCAGAACCTTAATTCAAGGGACAGCTGGAAGAGCAGGCAGGGAAAAAGCATCCAGCCCTTTTTTTTTTTGGAGGTGTGAAGGTGACAGTGCAATCCCAGAGATGCTGAGGATGGTGAAGCTGAGATGTGGGAGCTGCTCAGCTCTGGGGGCTGATTTTGGCCACCCTGGGAGCTCCTGGAGTGCACCTGGAACGAGTGGGCACCACCACGGGGGCCACACTGGGCCACTCGGCCACGAAAGTGACAAAGAAATAAATAGATGGGAATGGCAGAGGCAGGAAAATCAACAAAGAGAGAGGATTCCTGAGGAGCTCAGGGAAGCAATGCCAGCTGGGGGGTCCTGGCAAAGCCCAGCAAAGGGGCTGCAAACGTTTCTGGGTCAAGAGCAGGAAGAAGTGGGAAAGCTTTTCCCCCACAAGAAGTTACACAACAGTTTGCTCTTCCAAACTGTATCTTGGAGGGAAAAAAAAAAAAAA